>JAAAKQ030511955.1:0-12331 GCA_010016005.3 Zanna intricata
TTTATATGAACTTGTCTTTTATTTATAGCCTATCGGAGGTCGAAAAAAAAACGGCCCTCGTATATATATATATATATTGTAATTCTGTATCAAATTATACTAATAACAAAAAAAATAATAATAATTACGTAAACAAAGATTGTACTATTAATAAATCAAAAGTAATATAGAAAAAAAAAAATCCATTTTGACCATCTCTGAATCCATTTTTAACAGTTTCGGCGTGACGTCTGTATTACGTATATACGTATCTCGCATAACTCAAAAACGATTAGCTGTAGGATATTGAAATCTTAGGTTTAAGATTGTTGTAACATCTAGTTGTGCATTTTTCCTTCTGATCGCAATCAATTGAACCAAAAGTGTCTAAAAAAAAGCCCAAAATCCAAAACAAATTTGAATTTTGGACTATTTCTTAACTGCAGTAATACGCCTTTATTGACAGATTTTCAACGATATATCAAACTGTCACTTATTTTCATTGGTTCAAAAGTTATAGAAAAATTAAATTTTAACTAATGAAATAATTGAATCTTATAAGGGGAAGGCACATCCGTTCGAATCAGACTTCATCTACTTTTTTTTTCAATTTAAATAATATTGGATTTATTAATAATTATTAACCTACGATTGAAAAAAAAATTACGATAAATAATAATTCAATAATAAAAAAAAAATTAAAAATTAATATCAAAACTTATTAATGAAACAGAATTTTATGTACTTTTCATTTAAAAAAATGTGTGTATGTAATTTAATAAGCGTACAAGGAACTCATGTGGTGTATCCACATCAATTTTTTTTTGTATTTTAAACCTCCGGAACTACCGTTGGGTATAACTTTTAGAGTATGAAATGAATGAAAATTTTTGTAGAGTTTGAAAATATTATGTCTAACCGGAATTCAAACGGGAACCTCTGGATGATTTTTCTTTATTTTTTAACTTTTTTTTTAAATTTAAATATATATATATATATATATATATATATATATATTTAAATATATATATATATTTAAATATCCGGAACCACCGTTAAGGTATATCTTCAGAGGAAGGGGTGAATGAATTGTAGCGTGAGTGAAAAATTCCATGCCTGACCGGGATTCGAACCCGGGACCTCCGGATGAAAGGCTGAGACGCTACCACTCAGCCACGGAGGCCGGCTTAAATATATTGATAATTAGTAACCTCTGATTATAAAAAAAAAACTATACTATACTTCAATAATAACAATTAAAAAAAATGGAATAAAAAATATACGTAATTTAGACGTACAAGGAAGTCATGTAGTGTCCATATCAGATTTTTTTTTTTAATTAGTAAAACCGTGATTTACAATAAACTGAAAAAAAATGTTAAAATGAAAAATTTATTTATTTTTAATTGCAGAATTCTAAGAATATATTTAATTCAATGTAATTATATATTAAAAAAAATATTTTAATTTTCATGTAAAAAAAATGTCAAAACCGTTTTATTACGTAGTAAAATAATTTAATTAAAAGAAATAATCAGAAAAATAAATATAAAATAAATGCAATTCTATTGTATACTATGAAAAAATTTTTATGACCTTTTAATTTCATGATATGAATGACGTTTATTTTTATTAGTGTTTTTACAAGATATTCTTCAATCTCATTTACATTATTACTTCATAACTTCAGACTACATACAGTAAATGCATTTCAAGTAGTTAGAATCATTAAAGTTATACGGACATTTAGAATATTAAAGTAATCAAGTTACTATAAACCTTTATACAATAGCTGGGTAATGTAATGGTTAATCAATCATATAGACCATTTTTAATTAAAATTTTCATATCAAAGAGCTACAAAGTTTTATCTCGTAATCTATCTATATTTTATTAAATTTACAATTATCCATTTTTTATGAAGTACTTTATTTCAACCCGAGTTTGAGAGAGATAAAAAACAAAAGCTCTTTTAGCCTGGCATTTTATTGTTAAATGTAGTACTTCGATCCGCTTCAATATAAATCCCTATACTGTTTACTTTGTAATGAAAACAAAGTACAAAGAAGCAGTTAATACTTGTTTAAGAGCACCATTAAATTTATTCTGTATAAATTCCTTCAAAAAGATACGTAAAAAAATAACGATTTACTTGGTCTGACAACGAATATCCGGGTTATTTAGACATTTTTCTTTAAAAAAAAAAAGACACAAAACAAAGAAAAATTACATAAATCAGAAATTACAACCAAAAAACTTTTTAAACATGGATATTTGCTTGCACTGATTTCATAACGATGCCGGTAAATATGTGCTAAATTATAAACAAATGATAAAAATATTACTGCATAACGTTTCGGATTATTTGTGTTAATATTGAACAAATTTTAAAATTTTGAACACCAAATGTAACAGCTTGAATGAAAATAATGATACTGAAATTTTAATCTTCCTTGTAAACAACTGTAGTAAAATACCAAATTAAATAAGAGATTTTTATAACATCAAACAATATCTTAGAAATAATAATATTTCTTCCATACGAATAATCTCTTTATAAAAAATCTGATTTGGGTACCATTTCACTTCCCCGAACGCCTATTAAATTACACATACACATTTTTTTTTTTTAATGAAAAGTACATAAAATTTTACTTTATTAATAACTTCTAATAATTTTTTTTTTGTTTATTATTATTATTTAACATTTTTTTTTACAGTCAGAGATTATTAATTATTAATAAGTCAATACATTAAAATTTTAAAAAAAAGTTAAAAAAAAGCAAAAGGGTATAAGATCGGATTCGAACTGATGTGCCATCCCCTTGTAAGATTAAAATATTTCATTAACTAGAATTTTATTTGGCTATAACTCTGAAACCAATGAAAATAAATACCATTTATGATAAATCGTTGAAAAGCTCTCAATGAGGGCTTATTACTGCAGTTAAAAAAAGTCCAAAATCCAAAAAAATTTGGATTTTGGACTTTTTTGGACACTTTTGGTTTAGTCGATTGCAATCAAAAGGGGAAGTGAACAACTAAATGTTATAAGAATCCTAAATGCAAAATTTCAACACTCTACGGCTAATCGTTTTTGTAAGTTTTGTACTAATTCGTTTTGTACGTACCTACGTACAAACGTCACGCCGAAACTAGTCAAGATGGACTCAGGTATGGTCAAAATGTATATTTCCGTTAAAATTTGAAAACCGAAATTTTTCGCGATCGCAATACTTCTTTGTACGAAGATGGTCAAAATTAAACGTTTTTTGAGTGATCAAACTCAAAAATTATTGAAAGGATTTACAATTTTTAAAACAAAGTTGCTTATAATAAATAAAAAGCAACATAAAGAAAGGAATAACCAGGACTGTTAGGTTTTTTATGTTTGGAAGGGCCATGATTTTTCAACTGCCAATTGGTTTAACAGTACTGTAATAAGCATAAATTCTTAGTTACTGTGAATGGGGCGTAAAACGTAAAACGGGTTGAAGTCTACAATTAATACTGAACTAATTATTTCCTGTGCTTTATTCTTACAGAAATGCTAACTACAAGTACAAATATTCTGTAAACGGACATAATTACTCAGCTGACCTTTGTTTAGAATAAGTAACTAAGAAAAATACACCCAGCTTCGTCCGAGTACTTTGATAAAATAGTTTCACTAAATTTAAAATTATTTAAAACTTGTCGATTGAGGGATCAATAAAGAGCATAAAAAAAGGAATTAAAAACAAAAAAAGTAAAAATAGAATTATATCAGAACCCTTTAAATATCAATTCTATTATAGCATTGCAAACAATTGAAATAATTACATAGGATGACATTTACGTTACGGAACCGTTTTACATTTCAAAACTGAAGGACACTAGGTACAATGGGAATGTAGGTACAAGGAACTAAATTGTTTACCATCTATTATACTAAGGTAAAATTACTAAATATTTTAAGATGTATTTAAAATATTTGTTCACTATCCATCACAATGCATCGAATCTTTTTTTTTTAAGTAAGAAGTTTGACATATAATGCATGATTTAAATGTAATTAAGTCACGCAGAGCACTATTTTTACGAGCATGTCATGTCGTCTATAACCTGACGTAATGACATTATTCATTATTCAGAGACCCACTCTTTTCATTATTTAGAAATCCGCGTCCAGTCACAGAAACTCTACATATAAATATTGTTACAATACAGAATTAATATTTTAGCGTCTACGCTAAAAGATTAAAATATATAAAAAATAGATAAAATATGTCAGGCCTACGAAGATTCGAACCCAGAAAGGCAGCAAGTATAAAATAAAGTTTTTTTTAATCAGGACTGTCAAACTAAAAACTGATACTTTTTTAAATTCTTGAATAGGATC
The DNA here is from genome assembly GCA_010016005.3 of Zanna intricata. Taxonomy (NCBI): domain Eukaryota; kingdom Metazoa; phylum Arthropoda; class Insecta; order Hemiptera; family Fulgoridae; genus Zanna; species Zanna intricata. Next base: position 4,361 of record JAAAKQ030511955.1, read on the forward strand.
AGAAATAATTAAGAATTATTTCTGATTCTGATACATTTTATAACCAAATTTCTCACTTTTAAAAACACTACTTAATCAGAAGATAAAGGACCATTCTTATTAAGTTTTGTTGAAATCCATTTAAGTAGGTTTTCAAAGGATCATTTTGCATAATCCAATCTATTTTCGTAAGGCTTAAAGAGGTCAAAGCAGTAACATATATATATACATACACTGTGTGATATTTAAATATGGAAGCAGCTTTTTAGGTCATTTCTGAGAGGTATTTGGAGGCAGAAAGAAATGGGATTGTACATAATTTAAAAAAAAATCTAAATTATTTTGGGTTTTTAATTTTGTTCCGCCATACTGAATCAAACTTAACTTTTTTAAATATGAAGGTAAGCATATTTAAAATTAAAAAAAAACAATGGTGAAATCCGTTTTTCTGTTAATGCTTTCGTTATCGAGTTATAGGAATTCAAATTTCCAATAAAGGAAAAATCTTGTAACAATAAGAAAATATATCAATAAAACGCGCTGCACGAAGAATTTTATTGCGTTTTACTTTCATAATGCATACAAAAACGGACTTAACAGTGCTACAATATTGATATTAATAAACAACTAATAATTAACAACACAACAACATAAACATATACTATAAAGCTGCTTCCATACTTAAACATCACCAGGTACATATAATACTTTTACTATAACTTAAGACTTAATGTTACCTTAATTGTAAAGTAAATCCAGTTCTCACATAATTCTTACCTGTAATTAAAAAAAAAAAAACAAATAAATATTTTGATATAAAAAAAAAATTAATTATAAAATATGGATTTTAATATGATAAAAGAATTTCACTTGATTAGAAACGTTCAGTTAAACAAACTAACCTCAAGCGTTTCAATTAACAGTTTAATTTCAAACAGGTGCATTTTTCAAAACATCATTGAAATCTTCACTTGGTTACTAAATTAGTAAAACATTGATTAATTCAGCAAATAATGCTGTATATTCGCGGCTCGATTATGATATTGAAAGACTGACAATTGAAAATGTCTATATAATTACAATTTATTAGTTTAAGAACATAAGTAAAACAAGACACTTTAATAATTACTACAACAGTAATAATAATAAATGGCAATAATAATAATAATGATTGTCAATAATAATAAATAATAAACCGCGATTAAATACAAAACAGAATTTGAAGTAATCGTCAGTATTTATTTACAGGTAGTTAAATATTGAAAACCAGAATTCAGTCCCATGGACAAAAATCATTAATATGACTGCTAATCTTATTACTTTTAACCACTAGTCATGTATTAATAACAACAGTACAACAGATAAGTATAAGGTTCTTTTACCTTTGCTAACAAATAAAACTACTCTAACAATTTATGAATGAAATTTAGTATATATCTCTTTCACTCATAGTCTAACAGTAACTCACCAAACCATTTCTTGTTTTCATGTACTGTCCACACTGTCCAATACCTGTGAACTAACCTTAATCGCGTCAAATGTGTTCGTGAACGAATTTCCTAGAAATTCGTTCTTTTACTGACCTCATCGCAGAATACGCTCGCTTCAAACTTGCAAAATAACTACTCGCTTAGAACTCTCTCGCAGAACTCTACCTTAGTACTGACTCGCAGAATCTCCTCGCAGATTAACTGTAAACTGGTCTTCCCCCGGAGTATTTATACTCCTATCATCTTGACCTGCAGGACTGGGCCCAACTCAAAGCGTAAGAATGATCGTTCACCCTAAAATTTTCCCATGTGATTCCTACTCTGGTCCGGTAACCCTTCTCACGAAACAAGATCTGTTTAGCGGGCTAACAGCGGCTGTATTACAAAGGACGATTGTAAACGAACCTTTACTTTACTAAAAGGGTTTCTTTTAGGCCCTTTCTGTATTCCTCCCATTATTACTTTATTCGATTAGTTTCTTCATAATTGGCAGGAATCCGTAACTGAAGTCCGTTAAACCGGTTTTGTTACAATAGGTAAACTAAATTATTTCTTCAATAAATGTAGCATATATAATATTGTTTAAACAGTTACCTGTTATAACTACGACAAAGATTATGGTGAAACTTTGGATAAAACAGATCAGATTTATTAAAAGTAAATTAAACAAAAAAATAATAATAATATTAATAAAACGATAAATTTAAATAAGGAATAACATTTCCAGAATCAAAAATATGATTACCATAGTTTAATAGTACAGGGCATGACTATACATCCATATCATTTAGGATACGAAAATGGTATTCACGAATCCTGATTCACACATGTACTCGTATTTATTCCTGATTTACATTTAATAACACAATTTATATGTATTAATATCCAATAATAAATTATGCTAGCATAAAAAATACATTTAAATTATGACATCAATTAATAGCAACCGAATGAGAATTTAGTGTAAACTGTTTGTTAATTACTAACGATCAATTATAGCGATTAGTTTTAAGTTTACATTCAAGCAAATACAGTTTAAATTACAAGGACGATATAAGTGGAAGATGAGTATAAAGATGAGAGAGGAACTTGTTAAAGTTTGCGTCATTCAAAGTGACGATAACTCCGTTTAATACTCAACACAGGTGCACTTAGTTTAAATGTAAACAGTTCCCCGAGAGGGATGTTCCGCTTCTATTTTCCCAACAGCACACTTTACGCAGGCATTGCAAGAGAGCGATGGATGTTAAGATATATTTAGCCAACTTTGATATATACGTTGGAAATAAACCGAAGGTAATACCAAATATGAATTCTAAATATATACGGTAAAAACTATAAATTCTATAAAAACAAGAAATAACCAAACTATTTATAGAAAACGTTTTTCGCGTACATGATGTGAGAAATGGTAGTTGATTTGTATTTTTTTTTTTAATGTTTACATATTATTCTATTCTCCATGAATCATACATTCAATATGGTTTTGTACATGGTTTTACTATTCATACAGGGATGACTGTAATTCTTAAAAATGCTAGGATTATGGGTGTCCCAGCCATAAAAGCTTGCTAGATCTTTACTTTTTTTTTTCTTTTTTCACACCGCCGGGACAACTGGAGTGAGGTATAACTCACTCGACGCGGAGTGTCGTGGCAGTAGATTACCTTGCCCCCACTCTATTTTGTGGTCCCTTAAGAACCTCTCCATCGAGGTCTCCCCTGATTCCTCGAGGCACCCGATCCTCCGCTTGTGAAGAACCGAAATGCCCCACCTCAGAGGAACTACCCACCCATACCGTCCCTAACACCTATCCCTACCGAGAGTCGGATATGCGTTGCACACACCCGGCCCTTTCCCCCGTCCGCAACCCTCTGATATATATTTATATGATAAATAAATTTGAAGTAATACCGGATTTTTAAAGATAAAACGTTTGGAGAGGATTTTAAACCATGAACAACCAGAAAGTAAATTATTATCCACAAATCAAAATTCATTGAAAAATAATTAAAAGCCGAATCAATATCATACAGAAGTACGTTAACTTGATAAAACACTATTAAGGTATGTATTTAACAACAAAATTAAGATTAAGGAATCTCTTTCTTTAATATTATGTCTTAGTGGAATCATACATAATATTATGTTTCTATTTGTCTATTTTTAAACGATGTTTACATTTAAATATAACAAAACAAAAATTTAAATATTTAAATTAATAAAAATTAAAGTTAAAAAAAGGGATGACGTCTGATTCGAACCGATGTGTTTTTACTTCTAAGATCCAAATATTTCAATAATTACAATTTTATTTGATTATAACTCTGCAAACAATGAAAATAAGTACCACTTATGATATATCGTTGCAAATCTTTCAATGAGGGCTTATTACTACAGTTAAGAAAAAGTCCAAAATTCAAATTTGTTGGATTTCGGACTTTTTTGGACAGTTTTGGTCCAGTCGATTGTAACCAAAAGGAGAGATACAGGTGATGTTAAATCCAAACTTTCAACATCCTACGGTTAATTGTGTTTGAATTAAGCGAAATATACACGTACCTACAGACATCACGCCGAAAGTAGTCAAAATAGATTAAGGGATGGTCAAAACGGATATTTCCGTTGAAATCTGAAAACCAAAATTTTTCGTGATCACAATATCTTTACTTCATATAAGGAAATAAAAACAGTAAAATGGACTGATTATAAAATGAGACCACATGAAAATAGTCCTTAATTTTGGATATTCGTAGGCAAACAGCGGCAAAAAGAGTCGCAAAAAGTCCTAATTTCCGAAAAATGTTATGTTTTGCTTCATACAGTTGGAAATATTGAATCCACAGTACATTTTTACTTCCTTGAACAATGTACACGGAAGTATTATAGTCGCGAAAAATTTCGGTTATCAGATTTCAACGGAAATATAAATTACGACCATCCCTGAATCAATTTTGACTAGTTTCGGCGTAATTTTCAAGTCTGTACATACGTACGTGCGTACTTTCTCGCATTACTAAAAAACGATTAACCGTAGAATGTTGAAATTTTGGATTTAGGATTGTCGTAATATCTAGTTCTGCACCTCCCGTTTTGATTGCAATCGATTAAAACCAAAAATGTCCAAAATAGTCCAAAAAAAAATTGTCTGTAAGCCCTCATTGAGAGCTTTTCAACAATATATCATAAGCGGTACTTAACTTCATTGGTTCCAGAGTAATAGCCAAATAAAATTTTAATTAATGAAATATTTGGATCTTTCTAAGGAAGGCACATCGGTTCGAATCACACTTCATCTCTTTTTTTTTTTTTTATTTTTTTTTAATTCATATATATTGATTTGTTAATAATTATTAACCTCTGATTGTAAAAAATATTTACGATAAATAATAACTCAATAATAATAAATAAATATGAATATAAAAAAATATCAGAAGTCAATGAAATAAAATTTAATGTACTTTGCTTTTTTAAAAAAATGTGAAAGTAATTTAAAAGGCGTACAAGGAAATCATGCGTTGTCCACATCAGAGCTTTTCATAACACTAACTCATATAGCCAGCCGCTTTAGGAAGGTAGTCTTATTCTTGCCGACAGCTATTATAAAGAATCAAACGTTCCGGTACAGAAAATTTACTGATTACTGTAAAAACATCTCTATTTTATACGAATTACACTTATTTATCTGATATATGTATAGTACAAATAAAAAAAGTAATCATATCATTAAATAACATTATATTTAGCATACTTTTTTTTCCAAAGCCAAATATTTTGCTTCAACAAATCATGTACAAAACATACTTGAGGAGTTCAATAAATTAAAAACGTAAGAAATAATAATAATTAAAATAATTCACGGTTAATATCAAGATAATGAGAACAATATTCCAATAACAATAATAATTTATGCGATTGTTGATTTAGAATATATATATAATGAAGGGGAATTCAGAATTTCAAGTAATTTGGCACAGATTTTAGTCGAGGGAATTTCCTTGGTTAAAAGGAACTAGTCGTATACGCCTTTACACCCTTCAAATTGTCACACAGTAACTTAACTTATCGATTACAAATCTGGCGAAAAAGACATTTGGCAATAAGAACAACATTAACAACAAAGAAAACAAATGTCGTTAGCCAAAAATTAATTGATTGTCATCCAATATTTTCTTTTTTACTTATCAATATCATCTTAAATCATTCGACACGTAATAATATAAACGTATTGATCAGACAGTAAAATTGCGTTTTAAATAATTATATTAATGTTTTTTTACACAGTTCAATAACTATTGTAAAATAATCGGATATATTTACATCAACAAACACATGCATTAATTCTTTGAATAATAATTTATTTATAAAATCAGACAATAATGAGACAAACTTAGTTCATGAGTAATTGTTTATTTCAACTTTCATACATTCATTAACTTAATTGAGTAATAGGTTTAATGATGTGTCCTTTCTCCTTTTTTATTTCTCTCTTTCTCTCTCCTTTCCTTTCCAATTTTACAAATATTTTATCTGTGTAATTTCCCTCTTTCTATTCCCCTATATCTTTTCATTTTTGCTAGTTGCTTCAAGATAAGTATAATGTGTTTGGGTGAAATGAAAACGGTTGTAAATGAAAATAGGTCCTTACATATAAAACGGCTTCATCATTTTTTTTTTTTTTTATGAAAAGCACCATATAATTTGTTTAAACCATATGAAGTCGGTTCCAGTCACCCCTGGGAAACGGCGGGGGAGGTTTAGTTGGTAGGAGTGGGAGCAACGCTGTTTCATGTTCGCTACAGCTCCATGTCCAGTGCCCACTTAGCTATATGCTCTAGGTCAGGACGGCTAGCGTCTGGCTTCGAGCCCTATACACCCTGCGAAGACACTGCAGGGCATGCGTCAGTGCATTCCTTCATCGACGTTAAAAAAAAAAAAAAAAAAAAAAAACCATATGAAGTATAAACAAATTTTAAACATATGTATATATAACAATGCGTCGTGATCATTCATAAGTAACGATCAGCAAAAATTATTGAAGATAAATTAATGAAAGTATGTATACGGAGTAAATGCACACTAATAAAGAAAAGTTTTTGAAATTCCGTGTACAAAGGGTTAAAATGGAGTAATAATTTAATTTTTATTTTTCTCTGTAACTGAACAGAACTTGATTTTTGATTTGCGTAATCTTCATGTAAATATATAAAACCAATTTCTCGAGATTTTGAAATTCCGAGTTTGAAGGTTAAAATGAACTTTCGAATTTTGTTTGAAACCTGCCTGTTTTTTTTTTTTTTTTTTTGAGATAAATGAATACATCAAGTTAGTCTTAGATGTGTATAATGATCATGCAAATATCCAAAAACAAATTATTACACTTTTACTGACTAACTGTAGTTAATCATCATAATGCTCTATTCTGCTTAAATTTAGCAGATTTATCACTAATCTGATAGAATAAAACTGCTAGTATCATTTCAATTTCGAAAATTGGTACCTTAAAAATACCTTTTATCGAATTAATTCTAATTTCGAATTACTCTTTCATACAATAGTTTCTTTCAAAGAATCATTCTTCTGACATTAGATAAAAAAAATCGCTTAATTTTGGATGTTTTGGTTTTAATTAATGAACTATAATATACTGATAAAATTCCATTATAATTATTATAACGCAGCGATGTGAATGAGGCAATGAAATAATGAGACAATAATAACCAAAAGTTGATCTAGTATTATGTTTCAGTTGTAAATTTGAGCATTTCATAATCTACAGTGAAAAACGAATCAATAATTTTTAAATTTACTTTATTCAAATTTTTTTTTCATACTGCGAATTGATTATTTTATACAAATATTATCGTGTAAATAACTTCACATTACTAAATAATAAACACGAAAGAAGCCAAAAAAAATAAAAATAATAATAATAAGATGAAAATATAATAAATTATAATAAGCTACGTTTAAAAAATTTAATTATTAAAAATACCTTTGCTGATTTATAAAGAGCTATTTGTAAACAAAATATTATTTAATCTACAAATAAATAAAAACTGGAATAATAAACAACGTACAACATACAAAATGAACTTGACATTTAAAACTATTCTTCCACTTTTAATAAAATTAAATAATACATTGGCGTAAATTTATTATCCAATTTATTTTAACGTATATTTTTACTAATAAAAAAATCTATGAGCGACTTCTGTATTTACAACGTACAAAGTATTATTATTTTAAGACATCTGAAATACGTATTTTTGTTAATTTCATAATAATTTTACAAAGTTCCTAAAATATTTTAATTGTTAAAATTATTTGTTATAGATATACGTATTAATCTATTATATATAATAAAGTTACTAGAGTCGTTCCAGAGCGCGCATCACACAAAATTAATAAAAATTTTATTAAATTTTTAATAAAAATTTGCAGATTTATACCTTCTTGGTCATTATTCCCAATTAGAATTATCACGATATTCTTAATCGGG
>JAAAKQ030511977.1:0-19614 GCA_010016005.3 Zanna intricata
GGATTTGAACCTTAGAACTCTCGACTTCGAAATCAGCTGATTTGCGATGTCGCGTTAACCACTATACCAACCCGGTGAGTTATCTTGGAAATGCTTAAACCACTCAAACACCTACACACGTGATAAATATTCTTTGCTGTGTTCTTTATTTTAATAACAGATAAGTTTCAGTATCGGTTTTTCCAAGTCTTATAAGAATTTTACGAGAATTTTTTTCTCTTATTAAACAGTTATCATTTTTTCGGTAAAAAAAAAAAAAAACAGATGTTATCCAAACGTAGGCCAGGGCCAGATTAACATGTCTACAGAGCCGGCCTCCAAGGCGCAAGTGGTAGCGTTTCGGCCCTTAATCCGAAAGTCCCGGGCTCAAGTCCCGGTCAGGGATGGGATTTTTACACACGCTACTTATCATTCATCTCATCCTCTGATGTACTTTCTTACATCAACTTCCTAACGGTAGTTCCGGATGTAAGAAGAAAAAAATAAAAAAATTTATGTCTACAGAAACTACAGTGACAACAAAGGAAAAAGTAGGCGTCATGCTACACAGTTGCCGGTTGTACGAATTTGGCGCATGCGCAGTTGCAACTCTTCTGCAGCAGCATTAGTCTTGCTATTTAATAGCCACACTTCGTATTCTGATTTTTTCTTTCTAGTCGAAATTCTTACCTGATAATTGGTTTGACTTGTTTGATAGATCAAACATCATTCTTGATCATTTTAGATCAAGTAATTAAAGATAAAATCGTAAGACATTAAAACATATAAATTTAATAAATTCTTGAATAAAACTACTATTGAGAAAATTATATGTATCTTGGTAAATAACTGAAATAAATAATCAGTCAATATTTACTACCTCGAAAAATTATAAAATATATTATAAATGGAAAATACACATATACTTGTACTATACTTTAAGTTTATTAAATTAAACAAGCAAAGATATATATATATATATATATATATATATATATATATATATATATTTTATTTAAAATAATATTAGTTATGAAGCCATAAGTATTCTAAAAAGAGAAAAATAAGTTAAAAATGGAAATATTTTTTAAGTGATAAAAGAAGGATTATATGGAGTTTTCCCTAAATTCCTGTAACGAGTGAAGATTGTGTATAACGTTTTATTTCACTAGGAAATGGGTTGGATAAATATATTTATTTAATTAATAATTCTACAGACTTACGCACAATTATAAAGGTCAATAGATTTTTTTATGATTGTAACATAAAACGAGAAAAAAAACGTTTCTTGATAAACGAACCACTTGAACAAAAAGGCTGTATTCTATAAACTATAGCTAACGACCGGAAATTTATACCTCATATGTTGCTCGTAGTTTTACACTAACTGTCCCGAGTTTGTTTATAATTTTTATAATCATAAGGTGTAAATAGAAGAAAAATAATTCTGTTCTGAGCAATTCCCTGCAATTAACATTACTAACATGACGCTGAAAATTATCTGTATTTGAAATAGCTTAACATGTTCATATACATGTGTATAAATTTATAGAAGAAGACAATTGGGAAATAATTTCGTTTCTCAACTTCTCAAGAAATCTTGATATAGGATGTTTGTTGCTCATGAAAACTACGATTGATTTGTATTATCTACCAGGTCGTGTATATAACTGTAGACATCTATATAACTGTATCTGTCCTGTAGAATTATAGCATCCTAATTTCATCAAAAAATAAATACTACAATAGGAGAATATAATATAGCACAGGTTTAAAAACTTAAAATTATTTACTAATAAAATTTAAAAAAACAAATGATTTACGGAGTAATTTATGTGTAGCACAAAACAGGAAAGATATAACCTAGATAAGAGGTCTTCTAAAATCATATATAGATCTAATAATTAAAAATTCACGGTTAAAAATGTTTTTCTATGCAATGTGTTGTTGAATGGCTTGTGTAAACAAGAAAAATAATAGTGTCTTTTGAAACTCATTTTTATAAGTGAATATTAAAAATGAGGTCAATTGATTAAATAAAAGGAAACGATTAGTTTTGCAGGAAAAATTGGAAAATACAGAAACCATGAAAGATATAATGAATCATGGAAAAAAATTAGATTGGTGAAATGTTCAGGTTTTATTATTTTTATTATAGATGATTAAAACTATGAAGAAAAACAAACAATAAAATACTTGTAACAGCTAATAAAATGTAATATATATTTTGTGTAAAATTTTTTGTTAAAAAAAATTAGGATAGAATATAAGTATCATCAAATCAGTCAAACGTTTTAATTTTATTGTAAAATATAAATGAAGTAAAAATAAAATATTAAAAAAATTATTTAAAAAAGTTATAATCTTTTTAAAACTTTTTTAAAAAAATTAAAAAACACATGATAACAGTTTCAAGTTTTACTTATCAAACAATTAAAGTTACTTTCTCCCTCTCTCTCACACACGTACACACTCTCTCTTTCTCTCTCTATTTTTGTTACAGTTTTATAAACTAATAATTTTTAAAAGGACTGTCAAAATGACAAGAAATTTGTTTATTTCTATCATTGTTGATAACTTACATTTTTTAAATTAAATAAAAATTAACAAAAAAAAAATTTATAAATGAGATAAAGGTTTGATAGTTTTTTATCATTTTTTCCTTTCATATCGAAAATACAACGTTATTAAATTGTTTGAAATCTTGAAAATATTATCCAATAAATAATTTTTAAGTGCATTATAAATAATTTTAATTTTTAAATGTAATTTAACCATTGACTAACAATATAATTTACTTTCTCTCTTCATTAATCCATTAAACCTAAAACAAAAAAAAAAAAAAATACATATATTGCAAAGAAAGAACAAAACAAAAAGTTTTTTTGGCCTTGTTAAAATTTTTTTTTATGATAAAACCTTTTATATAAGATACGAGTTAAAAATAATAAAACTAAAGTTTTTTATTGCCATATTATAACATAATGTGTTAAATAAGATAATTATCCTTTACATATAATGAAAAATAATGGTAATAAATATATGGAACTTATTAACATGATATTAAAGCTGTATAATTAAAAATTATAAATTATCGTTTTTTTTGCCCCCTTTCACATAAAAAAAAAACGAAAAAACTAGATAAACATCTTTCTTTACCCTAAAAGAACACAAGTCGAGGACATATCTTCTCAAAAATAGCATCTAAAGATAAACTTGTCAATTATTATTAAATCCCCGAAAACACAACATAGGATATAAAGGCTCTTGTTATTCCAAAATCATTCCAGCCATTTCTTACGAAATTTGCTAAAATTATCAAACAAAACTCACTGTGATAAAAATTAAAATACACCTTGAAAAATCTTTTAGATACAAAATGCCAAGAATATAAAGGGCCTTTACCATTAAATATTGTACAGATTACATTATGATAGAGCAAATAGAAAGATGATATAGAAATAGAAATTTTCATGTTAATGAAAGATTAAAAATTTTATCTTTTATTACAAATATTATTATTATCCACATATATATATATATATATATATATACATTATATATTTACTATATTATTTTATCTTTTATTCTCTTTTTGAAATCATGCAATCAATGTATATCTTCTTCAAATTTTACCGCGTTGATTTCCCTTTCGGCCATCCTTTTTCTCTTCTTTTTTCCATCTTCCGAAGAGCCTTAATTTCGATATCCAGAATATCTGAGTCCTCAGAGCTGGAGTCTTCAGTTCCTCAGCCGTAAGTCGCGGAGGATCTTCTGCTGCCAGCATCAGATGACACCAGTTCCGATAGAGCAGTCAGAAGTACATAGGCCAATCTGTACATCATAGGCCAATCTGGATCTACTCACCGCTAGAACATGTGGACGGCCTCAAATAAAGGTCACCGTGATTTCGGAAGATACATTGTTGTTTTCTTTATATTTACTTTTTCTGAGATCAGTATTTCCTCGCTGGTCATGGAGTTGGGATTTTTTTTTTAATTTGGACTTTAGCTTCAGGCTCCTTCTGCACTTTTGTTTAACATTGCTTCGCCATTGAATTAGTCGAAGGCACATTCTTCGGTGTAGTAGAACATCTTTGTTTTGTCACATCTGCTTTTATTGTTGACGACTTTGGACTGCTTTCCTTATTTGTATGCTTCTTCAATTTTTTTGTCAGTAATTCTTTCCACTAAAAGGGCTAAGGCTGGCACCAGTTCTATTACCCTGTCCTTTGGTTTGAAGGTAACTGCAGAAGCAGCATCAAATTGTGCATAAGACGTGGCCTTTGGCGTTTTGCTATGCACCACATTCTTTGCTTCAAAATAACTGACCTTCTGAACGGTCTTTTGCGAATCGCATTTCTTCCTTATATTTTAGACATTTTCTGGATCTTGCGCTATGTAGCCCTTTACAGTGAACACATATCGACGGGTCTTTGCACGGATCATACTGGTGCAATGGGTCGCCACCTATAAAAACTTGTTTTCTCGTGCATCTCGCTGCCGTGTGTCCGAATTTTTGACATCCGAAACACCGCAATACTGTTGGGATGAACGGACGCACGCTTACCCTATGTAATCCTGCCTTTATTTATTCTGGACGTGTAGGTTTACCGATCGTTAATACACGCGACGTGAAGGGTAAGGCTTCTTCGTTTCGTCGAGTGTTCTGCCGTCGACATGAAATAATTTCTTGTCCATAAAGCTCATCCACAACTTCAGTGCAGTTAAGCAAATCCCTGCTTACAACTCTCCCTTAGAGGTATAAATTGTGCCGTGTTGGCCAACCTCGACGTCGATAAGTCCAATATTTTTAGTTTTCATTCACGATGACTCAGCTTTCAATCGCGATGACTGTATGTCGTTGATGGTCTCGACAATTAATCACCTCTCAGCCTTTCTCGTCTATTTAATCGGTTCTCCAGCTTCTTCCGCGATGCTTTAGCTATCACGAAGTATTGATCTTAGAAAAATCACCTTCCTTTTTTTTATAATTAAATAGGTTCTCCAGTCTTAGGTAGAAGCTTGATTCGGTCCTTCCTTTCTAGAACTATAAACTCTTCTTTATAATTAAATTCGACACCCCTTCCTTGTCTTCGCTTCCGAAAAAAGCGGATCTCCAGGTTATTATTATTATTTAATCTACAGTTTGGTTTCATTTAACAGTTAAAATAATAAGTTAATAGTGGTAAATAATAATATTGTCATCAACTTGAAGAGTCATTTGCGGTTTAAATAAAACTTAATGTTCATAAGTAATTAAGTAACCACCAAACCTTGGATAACAAATATCGAAACAGGAACATGACCACTGGACTATTTTCTTTGCGCACACACTATTCCGTAAGTGATCTCACGTAAGCAAAACCGCAAAATTGAGTTAGTCATCGCATTATCTTACAGAAACCGCTGTAATGATTTATTTTTTCCGATAGAGTAAACCCTCTTCAGATCTAAACTCAGGTTTACTTCTCAACGAAGTATCCCGAACATTGACAATAAATGAATTAAGAAGAACATAAGAATAAAAATGATTTGATTTGAAATGAATAACTGGTTATGGAGTATTTTACATTGTACGCCTCAGGACAGCTAAATAGGTGGACTCTGGATTGCTTTGTGTGCCCAATCCTCAGCCGTTAGGATCACATAGTCTCTTCTGTTGTTTGGGATAAAAGGTTTTATCGAACACCTTCTTCTGGATACTATGTAAGGTTATAGGAGAACCCAGCATCCCGGTCAGGCATGCCATTTTTTTTCAGAACACTATAATTTATTCATCTCATCCTCTGAATATATACTTTAACGGTGGTTCCAGAGGTTAGAACAGCTAGAACACATACAAACTAGCACGTAGTTTTATAATCGTTTTAAGAATTATGTTATAAAACTGCAACAAAAATAGAGCAATTAGCTGTTTGATAAGTAAAACTTGAAACTGTTATCATGTATTTTTTAATAACTTTTTTAAATTAATTTTTTATTATTTTATTTTTACTGCATTTATATGTTACAATAAAATTAAAACGTTTGACTGATTTGATGATACTTATACTCTATCCTAATTTTTTTTTTTCACAAAATTTATATTACATTATGTTATCCGTTATATGTATAATATTACTTGCCATTCTTCATAGTTTTTAAGCCCTAAAATTAAAAAAACATTCCCCCCAGTTTTTTTTTTTTTTTTTGTTCACAACCCATATCTTTGTTGGTTTTTGTGTTTTTTATTTTCCCTCTAAAATTTTTCTTTTTTTTTTTTTTTTTTTTTTTTTTTTTTTTTTATTATCAACTGACCTCTTTTAAATATTCTCTTATATAAATGAATTTCAAACTACACTATTATTTTTCTTGTCTATACAAGCGGTCCCACTTCTCACTGCATAGAAAAAAAATTTTTAGCTTATATTTTATTTTACCTCTTTTCTACATTACATTTATCCTGTTATGTACTATACACAAATTACACCTTTTTAATTTGCTCCTTGTAATTTTGTTACTTCTACAATTAAGTTTTGAAATTTTATTTTTTGTGAATCTAGGATACTATAAAATGTTATAGCTATAAACAGTTTTAGACGAACTGTTGATAATACAAGTCAATCTTAGTTTTCATGAATAACAAAAATTCTATATCAAGATTAATTAAAAACATAAAAAAAAAAAACTGAATTTCCCGGTTGTCTTCTTCTATAAATTTATACAGATTAAACATGTTAAGCTGTTTCAAATGAAGATAATCTTCAGCGTTATGTTCCTAGTATTAATTTCAGGGAAATGTTCAAAAAAAGAATTGTTACGCTTTTATTTACAGCACCTTATAAATATAAAAATTATTAAAAAAATCGGAACAGATTAATTAACAATATGAGATAGAAATGACGTTATTAACTCCAAATCGTTGGCTACAGGTTTCATAATACTGGTTTTGTATTCAACTGGTTCATTTATGAAGAAACTTTTTTCTCATTTTATGTTACCATCATAAAAAAATAGATTGATCTTTATATCGATTGATTGTGTGTATGTCTACAGAATTATTTAATAAATAACTATATTTATCCATGACCTGGAGAATTAGTATGTAATATATCTCTTAATATGTCTATATATCTTCAATAATTACGGGAATTAGGGAAATAACGCCATATTTTCTTTCTTTTGTCACGTAGAAATATTTTTATTTTTACTCGATTAATTTGATAATATTTTTTTTCATAAGATAGATCAGATTTTTTAAAAATATTTAGAATGAATAATTATTGATTTTACATCTTTTATTACAAAAAAAAAACTGACTTTATTCATTTTACATTTTTCATTTGCATTTAGAAATAAAAATGTAATAAAAACAAACGTAATTTGAATTAAAATTTTATTCATAAATTTATGTTTTCAACTAAATTTAATGAAGTTATGATATATTTTTAATTACTAGATCGATGAAAAATATTTTTTAAAAATCTTTAAAACAAGTATAATTAGTAATCGGATATGTTTTACGACCCAAATAAAATAATATGATGTAGACACCACATGATTTCCTTGTACGACTATTAAATTACATATACATTTTTTGCTGCATTTCATTTAAACTCATTTTATTTGAAAATGAAAAGATGATAAATATAATAAGGAAGAAAATATTTATCCCAAATAAAGAATATAAAGATTAAGTGAAGATGATAAATACAAAGAGGAAGAAAACGTTAAGACCAAGGAAAGAATAAAAAGATTAAAAGAGAATGATGAATACTAAGAGAACGTGTACGCAAATTAAGTCAGAAGAATTATATAAAACCAAACAGCGATTAAATGATCGGTAACATGAAACAAATAAATGAAATGATGATCGACTCGAACTTAAGGAGAATACTATCCGACATTATCAGAGAAGTAATGAACTAAAAGATAAGAATTTTTTTTCTAATTTATTAAAGATGATCAGGCATGAATGCCTCAGTGTGTATGGTTGTTTTTGTGAGGTCTATTTTTCGGTTAGTCTACAGGTTACTTTAATGTAGATAAAATTAAACAGTAATTCCAGAATAATTAAACTAGAAAATCAAAAATAATACGATTATAAATTAGAATTTTCAATTAATATTAAATAACCAATGTTTTACTAAATCTATTTCACATACACATACGTAATAATGCGTATTAAATTATATATACATTTTCAATTACATTTCATTTTTAAAAGTACGTAAAATTTTATTCCTTTATTAACTTCTGACTTTTATTTTTCAATTATTATTGATAGTAAAACGTTTTTTTTTACAATTGTGAGTTAATTAATTATTAATAAATCAATATATTTAAATTTAAGAAAAAAATATTTAAAGAATGTTAAAAAAAAAAAGAAAAAGGAAACGAAGTCTGATTCGAACCGATGTGCCTTCCTTGTAAGATCAAAGTATTTCATTAATTAAAATTTTATATGGCTATAACTCTGGAACCAATGAAAATAAGTACCACCTACGATAGATATATCGTTGAAAGGTTCTCAGTGAGGGCTTATTAATGCAGTTAATGTAAAAGAAAGTTAAGAAAAAGTCCAAAATCCTCATTTTTTGAAATTTTAGGCCTTTTTGGAGACTTTGGTATCAGTCAATTGCTATCAAAAGGAAAGGTGAATTAGATATTACAACAGTCCTAAATTCAAAATTTCAACATCCTTCGGCTAATCGTTTTTGAGTTATGCGAGATACATACGTACATATGGACGTATAGACGTTAAACCGAAACTAGTGTAAATGGATTCAGGGATGGACAAAACGGATATTTACGTTGAAATCTGAAACCGACATTTTTCGCGATCACAATACTTCCTTTACTTCGTACACGGTAGTAAAAGTTATAAACTACATTTTTACTGGAGTGAATAAACTTTATTTAACCGAAAGGATTCTAGGAAATATTGATATCTATGAAAAATTTTTAAATTGTAAAAAAGACGCAACCCTAAGATAAAGAAGGTAGAAATCACGCATAGGTAAATCTTATTTCTCCCTAAATATCAATTGGCAACAGCTTGTAAGTTGAAATGTCTTTCTTACTGTATAACACTAGTGCTGTACCAGTATACATTTGTCTTTACTGTGTTAGCTATGTCGTTTTTCAACGACGAACATATGTTTAATACTGATAGTTAATGCGCGTATAAATCTTACGAACGAGTGAAACACGAGATTCGGATAAAATTTCACAATTATTCAGTTTTTGATAAGTCGAGAATATCGAGTTTGATTAATAAATTCGCGAGGGTAGGATTGCCCACGATCGGAAAACACACTGTTAACAGTGATGGTCGAAGTTCTGGAGGATGTAAAAGAACGTTTTATTCGCTTACCCAGAAAACCGCGCAGTATTTACAGTTTTCAGGGCTACTGAAAATTACAATTGCAAGCTTATCTCATCGGTGTCATTCAAGAATTGAAAAAAGTAGACTACAGAAAACGTTTACAGTACTGTCATCGGGTTCGTTCTCTCGAAACCAGACAAGGATTCCTGGTTTAAACATCCAATAACGACGGATCCCATTACTTGGAAGGCTACATTAACAGCCAAAACTGCCGAATATGGAGCACTGAATATGCACACGCGTTTCGTGAACGACCATTACATGCACATAAAATTGGTGTTTGGTATGCGACTTGGCCGGCGTCGTGTAATAAGCACTTTATTTTCTGAAAAATCTATAGACGGGTAGTTATCACAACTTAAGCGAACAGTTTATTGCCATGTTAGATTTTCACAAACGAGAAAGTTAGTTCCATGGAACTAACTTTCGCAATAGAAGGATAACGCAAATTGCGTTATCCTTCTATTGCGAAGGATAACGCAATTTGTCATACCGTTAATGAAACGCTCGATATGTTACGGGACTTTTTGGCCATCGTTTGATATCAAAACGTTTGTGGTTTCCTAGATTCCCAGCTCTTAAACCAGTAGACCTTTTTCTTTAGCGGTATTTAAAAAGTGTAGTTTTTAAAAACAATCCTCATACACTTGACAAATTGAAGGCTAACATTGAAAGTGACATTTCAAACAATACTGAGCAAACATTAAGAAAAGTGGCTGCAAATGTTATGAAACGTGTACCAGACTGCTTCGAGATCACAGAAAATCATTTTAAACATTTATTGTAGAGTTACTATAGGTAATTTGAATATTGTTGTATAAGTACTTTATTAACATTAGTATTTTTTTTCTATTGAATCCACTGTCAAACAAAGAGGTTGAGTTCTTTTTGAAACATCCGTTAGAATCACAACATTTTTAAAAAAATGTATCGTGTCTTTTAGATAGATTTCATAAGAAAGCTACTTGTTGTAATGGGTATCATGATTCGACTTCCGAAAAATGTCGACATATCTTCGCGTTTCACATTCCCCAGACACCAAAAGCACCGTCAGTTCAAATGTTTATATATCAATATATATTCTTATATATATTTCACGTTCTTGTGGATACGATACCTGCCGTAATTTTGCGCCTATCACCTTTAAATTGTTACATGAAATAGAATCCAAAATCTCGTTCGAGTTCGTTAATGGGAAAATTCAGTCCATGGAGGTGGAAACGGGAGAGAGCTTTTTTCAAAAACAAAATATCCCTATCATTTTCATATTTAGTAAAATATCGAATTCGTTTAAAGTTCTTACTATTCTTTGGATAAGAGCCTAAAACTTATCTAAGTAAATTTTTTTGATATCGCCATCCATTGGTCCAGGGGGTGGAAAAAATGGGGTTTCAAAGACAAAAAAATCATACCTTCCTTAATAGGCACAGTATAGAATCGGTTTAAAATAGTCGTTAGTTCTTTAAAAATTACCTAAAATTTTCACGTAAACAATTTTTGATACGACCAACCTTTACAGTAAAGGATGACAAAAATATTGCTGGAATTGTGAGAAGATGGGGCTTGTGTATGCTAAACATATGAAACATTTTTCACTTGCAACCATTGTCGTATTGTGTATATTTGAAGTGTTTCTTAACTTTAAGGTGGAAATCTTTTTTATCCCTGTTTAGCACCGGTGAAATCCACCTCCACTTTCCGGCGTGCCGAAAGGTATTTTTTATTTTCTAATTAATCTTACATGAAATATTGATAAATATCAGAAAAAATCCTGCATTATATTGAAAGAGAAGATATTTTATAATTTCATTCAAATCAAATAAATGATAATTTTTAATATAATAATCTGATTAAACAGTTCCAAGACAAACGTTGTTTGATATTAAAAAATAAATAAGAATAACATCTATATTAAAAAAAAGACCTTGAAAGTTCTGTCTAGTGGAAAATTCTTAGTAGTTATCTTTCCCATTCCGAAAAAATTATTTTTTCTTAACAATAAAAACCTCTAGTGTTTCTTTTTAATTATTAAGGAATGAACAAAAGAGTTACAAAATAATATTACCTTTTAAAATTATTAATTTTGTTATCTCAACTCTTATAGATTTGTGAGTTCATAATTGATTAGAATAATTAGTGTTATTAGAAGATTAAGTATAATGAGTAAACTGGTGGGAGAGAAATAAAAGTTGTAGCTACGTATTTGTTGAGTGCTTTACATTCGAAAAATTAATGTTTTTTTAATTTAATGTCAAGTTTTAGTACAAACAGAATGAAACATTCACTATTTTCTTGAACAAACAATGCTAATAAAGTCTTAAAATCGGTTTACGATAAATCAGAATAGAATTCTGTTTATTTTTATTGTATCAAAGATTTTTTATATGCTTTTATTCAAAAGGTGTTCTATAATAAATTAACAAGGTCACGGTCATCAAATTAGGAAGTATTATAAAAATAATTAGCCAATCAATGTTTACATTCAAAGAGAAGTTTTTACACTTTACTAATCTAATTACGAGTAGGTGACTATAGTACCACCATCTTCATGACTCAATGAAATTCCATGCTTACGTTTTAAAGTTATGAATATTTTACCACTTTTAAATATAAAATTGAAATTTTTTTAATTTACATTGTTGAAAAATATTTTTTGATTTTACATTTACATTTCATATGTATTTTATTTCTTAATTTTTTTTTTTTTGTTTAATTATAGTCTAATGAAAAAAATTAAATTAAATAATTGCCAAACAAATTTTAACGAAACTTAAAAAATCGTCATTAACACCATTACTAATTACTTTTGAAGAACTAAATTCCAAACATTCCAAATAATTTTTTGTCAAAAATAGGTTAGGGTATTTATCTTGTAGTCAAATCACACGGGAATATACTACTCTGTAGTTCTGTTCTTTCCAACGGCGATATTTCTCGTACTTGGAAAAAGGCTAAAAGGCTCGTGGCGGGGTTTTTGGCTCTCCACAAAAATGTTACATAGCTTATGTTTCATTTACACATGATTTTGTTAAATGTTTTTGCCAACTGTAACTAAATAACGTTCATAAATTTAGTGTACTACCAAAAACTTTTACAACGAAAACCTTCAAAATGCAGAATATTTTTATCTGTTACTTGAGATGTGATATGTTAACACAACTCTAACCCCATTGTTTTTCTTTTTTATCCCCAAAACACAAATATAATTTTAGACAAATCGTTCGTATAAAAAAGTATCGATTGTTCAAAGAAATTAATCGTTCGTGCACTGCGCGCAGCTGCCCGGCGCTCCACGCGGTTCACTCTGCGCCGGTAGCAGCTAAAATAAAAATGTGAGCATATACATCAAACAAACCCACACATCATCCTTTTTCATGGGAAATATAATGCTTCAATAAAATATTTAATTTTTCATAAACTGGCATAAGTCATTTAGTGTTCTTCAAGAAAGCATAAATTAGTACACCGGGCTGGTCTAGTGAATAACGACGCGACATCGCAAATCAGCTGATTTCGAAATCGAGAATTCTAAGTTTCAAATCCTAGTAAAGGTAGTTATTTTTATATGGATTTGAATACTAGATCGTGGTTACCGGTGTTCTTTGGTGGTTGGGTTTCAATTAACCACACTTCTCAGGAATGGTTGACCTGAGATTGTATAAGACTACACTTCTTTCACATACACATCATCCTCTGAAGTAATACCTTACTGCAGTTCGGCTAAACAGAAAAAAAGAAAAAAAAAAGGAAGCTTAAGTTAACAAATCAGCCGATTGAGGTGCAATATTAACGACAATGCACGTGCAATAACCGCAATAAGGTGTTTATTTATGTGTACACACTTATATTATTAGTGTTACTGAATTATTGAGAGTACTAAGTCATGACTATAAACAAATATAAAAAACTATAATTAACAAAAATTAAGAAAAAAATGTTTAAGTTAAAAAAAATGAAAAAGGAAATGAAGTCTGATTCGAATCGATGTGCCCATGTAAGATCCAAATATTTCATTAATTAAAATGTTATTTGGCTATAACCCTGGAATAAATGAAAATAAGTACCACTTATGATATATCGTTAAAAAGCTCTCAATGACAACTTAAAATAGCAGTTAAGAAAAAGTCCAAAATCCAAATTTTTTGGGTATTGGGCTTTTATGGACACTTTTTTTTCAGTCGATTTCAATCAAAAGAAGAAGTGCACAAACAGATATTACAACAATCCTAAATCTAAAATTTCAGTATCCTATGACTAATCGTTTATGAGTTACGCCAGATACGTACATACATACGTAAGGACGTCACGCCCGTACGTATGTACGTATTGTATTTCTAAAGTATTAGAAATGGATTCAGGGATGATCAAAACTGATATTTCTGTTGAAATCTGTAAACAGAAATTTTTCGCGATCACAATATTTCCTTTACTTCGTACAAGAAATTAAAAAATGAACCAACTTTGTTTAGGGAAATACAATTTATTGTAATTTATTCATTTAAGATATATTTTATTATAATATTTTGTAATATAGAAAAAAAAGTAACTAAGTTCTTTAAAGAAATAATAATAAAAAATAAAAAAAAACTTTTTGTTTCATTGTTTAGAATAATTCTGTGAAAACTGAAAGTACTTTCCTCGCATCATAGCTCTTGATTTGTGCTGCTAGAAGGAAACTATAGTAATTAGCAAAAAAATGGGGTGTATAGTTTTTTGTATTTCTCAACGTATCATGACCTAACCCCAAAAAACAAAACAAAGTTTGGGGTTAATGTTCGTACGTATGTATCTACGTGTGTTAGAGTGTTTGAAGCTTAATAACTGTTGATTGAGTAGATCGATTTTTATTAAAGTTTGTCCAGAAATTCTTGTATATGAGGCAACGTTAAAAACATTTTACGGTCAATTTCTCCAGGGCGTAGGGTAATTATTTTTTTTTTTGGGGTCAATTTTATCAAAATTTTGCAGACATACCCTACTTTCTATCAAGTTCAGTACAAGCGTGCATGATTATCTTAGCATTATTTTTAAACAATTTGCACGAAAATTTCTCTTTCCTAAAAATCGAAAAAAATTATATATTGCATATTTCTCTCTAGGAATAATAGTAGTGCGTGATTCCCCAAAAAAAAATACTTTATAGGCATATTTGTGAGAGGGAGCTGATCAAAATTTAAAAATTTAGATTTTTGGAATTTCTTAAAACTTATGGTTTATTTCCCCATTATCATTATGTTTTCGCTATATTAGAATAAATAACCATTATCAGGACAGTATTACAACTTTTTTGTCCAATATACTCAATCAAAAGACGTTATTGTAAAGTCTCCTCTAATTGTAAAGAATAAATAACATATTAAATAAGGGTTAACAAAAAGGTAATTTCGGTTTTGTAGTGTGAATTAAAATTATTTTTTGTTGTATAAAGAATGAACTTTAGTCATTTATGTGTTTTCCATTTTGTCTGATAATTTTTTCACTCTTACTAACAACTTCATGATTCCACGATCATAGAAATTTTGCTTCTTATCAGCAAAACACAAAGTGCGATTTCCGGTTATCATGATTAGTGATGAGTTTACTATTTAAAGACTTTGCAATTTTTGAAATAAATGGTAATCTGATGGTTCAAGATCAGAACAATATGGGGATGAGACGCAAGCAATAAATCCATGCCATTTACTGTTATCTCTAACTCAAAAATTTGTTTCTGCCAAAATAATAATGTCATCTGCTGATCTCAACATTTTTATTTATATTCAATTTTCTTTTAAACCTGTAGAAAATTAAATTTTTGTACAGGAAATTTTTTAACGATATAGCTGGTAAATTCAATATGAATATTATAAAAAGTTTGCTATCCTAAAATATTACAAGAAGATATAAGACTGAATTTTTGAATTTATTATAATTAATTATAAATAACGGATGGCCCATAAGTAGTAGACCACAATTTCAATCACAATAACCGGAAGTGCTTTTTTTGACGGATTTAACTTTTAACATAAAGCAAAGAATGTCATATTGCAATGTTCCAAAATGGTTTTTTTTTTTTTTACTGATCGTTGCGTGCAATTTGCTGAAGAGTGGCTCACCAAGTTTGGAGACGAACCACTGTTAAAACAAGAGTGCAGTATGGACTGATGAAGCGAAATTTCACCTGTTCGGTACCGGAAACGTACATAATTAATTTTTTTTACTGGCGTGCGTCGAATCCAGATGGGGAAGTCAAATATGATGATAATAGTCCCGTCTTTATTACCTTTTTTCTTTTTATCCTTCAGAACCACCGTAATGTATTACTTCAGATGATGAATGAGGATGATATTTATTAATTTAAATGAAGTCTTGTACAGTCTCAGATCGATTTTTCCTAAGATGTATGGTTAATTGAAACCCAACCACCAATAATCACCGGTATCCACGATCTAACATTCAGATCCGTATAATACACCTTTACTAGGATTTGAACCTTAGAACTCTCTACTTCCAAATCAGCTGATTTGCGATGACTAGTTTAACCCCTAGACTAACCCGGTGAGTTTTGGTTGTAGATCACCCGGCATTATGGTCTGGAGAGGCGTTACATACCCAGTCATTGTCCTTTTTTCTTTGAACATGGCGTCAATGGAGAGAATTATCTGGAATTTATTAGGGACACTGTTTAACTTTTACTCCAACAGAGAGATCTCTTTAATCAATTGCGGTTGCAGCAGGATGGAGATTCTCCTCATTACGCCACAACAGTACGGAATCGTTTCAGACACGTTGGATCGGCCAATTGAATGGCCGACCCGCTCTCCTGACCTAATCCTACCAGACCTTTTCCTATAGTGCTATTTAAAGGAAAAAACTTATTCCCGTAACATTAACACCCTACAGGACCTAAAGGATGTTATGATTACTGAAGGATCTACTGCTGTTCTTCATGAATCGTGTCCAAAGTCGTGTAAAAAAGTTTCTTTGCAATTACAGTTCTATTTTGAAGCTAAAAGGATGCAAGTTGATTATATAATGGAAAACTAATAATAAAGAATGTTGGTGTTAGAAAATAAGTTATGTTTTCTTTTCGTACCCTTTACTTCTAAAAGGTATGGCACGTTAAAGTATGGTCTATTACTTATGGATCACTCAGTACTACGCCTTACTTTTCTTATAATTTTAAAATATTTTTCTTAATAAAGTATTTTCAATCATGATGTTAAATAATTTATTGTTACTTTATTTTTTGATTAATTTCTTTTATTACAAATTAAATAGAAATTTATTTAACTCATAATTATATTAATAGCAATTAATTAATTAAAATAGGTAAGCAGATTAAAAAGTAAAAAAAAATGTATGAATGAGTACCTGTATATTTAATATTCATTCTATTAAAATTTTTTCTTTTACTTCGTTACTATAGGTATTTATTAATGAATGAAACTAAAATAAGGTAAATTATATGTAACCTATTGTCCGGTCACCAATCTCATTGATTAATTATGTTAATGATTCATAAAATCGTATTTAGCTTCATTATATACACAAAAAAAATGTTGCATATAAATTTATATGGGAAAAAATATTTAATCTTATCCAAAGAATGTATTATAGTTACATTCTACTAATATCATTGATATTAACTGTTCACCAGTGGCTATGTACAATTTTATATTTCGATTAATGAAATCAGTTAGAAATCACCATCATCAGGACTTGATCAAGTTGTTTAAAATGAGTCACTTTACGGATTACAACAATGTCAAAGATTTAGGTAAGTTATCTCTTCTAATAGTAATTTTATTTTCATACATAATACTTCATTTTTATACTTCTATAAAAACTTTTCTGTTAACAGTTGAAGAATTACTTCTGATTTTCATCCTAATCCTTATAATAATAGTGTATATATATATAAATTTAAATATTTATAAACAGTTTACATTAATATTTAATTTTGAATTTGATATCCAATTCAAGAAAAATTTTCTATTTATTTACTCATCAAAAAAAAAAAAAAAAAAAAAAAAATTAGATATAGTGAGAATTTTTTTTGTATGTACTCCACCCGTAAAAATTTGAATTTAAAAAAAATGTATTCATTCACTGACCGTATCACCTGACTCATTAATTATTTATTGTAATTTTTACGTAGACTTCATAAGAAAACTATCTATTGTAATGGGGATCATGATTCGACTTCCGCAAAAATTTCAACATACGTTCGAATTTCACACTCTCTCAGACCCCAAAACCACCGTCAGTTCAAAAGTTTATATATTTATTTCACTTTCTTGTGGACAAGATACCTGTCGTAATTTTGCACCAATCACTTTCAAATTGATATATAAAATATAATCACGCAACTCTCGGTCATGCTCGTTAATGGGAAAAATTGGAGCATCGGGATGGAAATGGAGGGGATTTTTTGAAAAAAACAAAATATTGCTATAACTTTCTTATTAATTAAAATATCGAATTCGTTTAAATTCCTACTAATCTTTCGATAAGGGCCTAAAACTTATCTAAGCAAAGTTTTTTTTCTATCATCAACCATTGGCCTAGAGGATGGAAAAATGGAGAATCGAAGGCAAAAAAAATCATACCTCGCTTAATAACAACATTATCAAATCGGTTTAAAGTATTCGTTAATCCTCTGAACATTACATAAATATTTCATGTGAAACAAGTTTTAATATGACAAATTTTTACGGCAAGCGATGACCAAACTATTTCTGGAATTGTAAGAAGTTGGGGCTTGTCGTATGTGTTATTTTTTTCATATGCAAACATTGCCATATTAAGTAAATATAAGTTTTTTTCTTAATTTTAAGATGGAAATCTTTTTTAACATCTTAGCACCGATGAAATCCAACTCCGCCTTCCGCGTATCGAAAGGGATTTTTTTTTCTTATTAAAGTATTTTCGTTTGTAAAAATATTTCAAGATTTCGTATAGGGGAAGGGTTTACCACCCCCTCTGATTAAAAACAGAAGTCCTTTCAATTCTTTCTTTATTTATTTTTTAATTATCGAATTCAAGGTCAAAATGAAGTAATATTATTATTTATCTTTACTTAACCGTTATTAAAGTAGAAATATACATTAACGCAGTTTTTGAGGATAGATAAAAATATATATAAATAGGGTTATATTTTACTAATATAGACAGAAATAATATTATTTGAATATATTTTAATTTTATAACATTTTAAGGGCAATTTACTTTTATGTAGTTGAATTTTGATTTAAATGCAATTAAGGGAGAATTTTCTTTTTATTGTAGTTTTTATTTAAAAAATAAATAAAATTTAATACAGAACCTTTCAGATTATGTTTTTTGATTTAAAAAAATATATATATGTATATATATATATATATTTATGACTGAAAATCGTAAGGTTGTATAAATGAAAAAAAATTCAATTATTATCATTTGATGATAGATTAAACTTTAAGCTCTCTCAAAATATCAGAAACGATTAATTGCCAGTGCAAGTTTACAACACTCATATATATATATGAGTGGTGCTGAAGTAAATCTATGTTAAAAATTAAGGTCATGTAGAATAAATACACAACTGAAGATTTATTTCAGGTTTGGAAGATAATCTGTTTTGCACCCCCCCCCCTCAAGATAGTAATTAAAAAAACTCCAACAGTTAATTCAATTCTTCCATCATAAATTAAAATATTTTGTAACTCTATGGATAATACAGCTTCTTAATTACAATTATTTCAGTATTGTTTGAATATAAAATACGAACTTTATTATCCTGTAAATACGTTTAACTTCGAATAATTATCCTGTATATTAAAAAAAGACTTAATAACTTCCTTAAACTGTGTTTATTGTAAGATTTTTATACTGCATAATCTTAATTGACGAATTAAAACACTATTTATTTCGGTTAAAATAATAAAATCTTTTTGCAAGATACTGCAGAGATATCGATTGTTTCATTTATTTAAATACCTCTGTAAGTATAATTAATATAAAATATATTTTGTAAAGAAAAACGTTGGTTAGATTTGAAAAATTTTTTTTTACTATCCCACCTATAGCTGTATTTCTGTTGCAGCAAGCGATAAGCTTAAAATTTTGAATATCCTTTTCTCTTTATCTGTTTAGCCTCCGGAACAACCGTAAGGTATTACTTCAGAGGATGAATGAGGATGATGTGCATGAATGTGAATGTAGTGTAAGTCTTGTACAATCTCAGGTCGACCACTCCTGAGAAGTGTGGTTAATTGAAACCCATCCACCAAAGAACACCGGTAT
>JAAAKQ030511988.1:0-15081 GCA_010016005.3 Zanna intricata
CTTTACATAGAACTAGCAGTTAATGAAGTTAAAGAACAATTTAGATCCGGAGTAACAGTGCAAGGTAAAAAGATAAAGATGCTATGATGAAATAGTAATTCTAGCAGGGAGTAAAAAAGATTTAGAAGAAACATTGAATGGCATGAATGAAGTCCTACGCAACAACTACCGCATGAAAATAAACAAGAATAAAACGAAAGTAATGAAATGTAGTAGAATTAACGTAAATGGACCGCTGAATATAAAAATAGGAAGAGAAAAGCTTTCAGAGGTAGAAGAATTTTGTTATTTGGGAAGTGGAATAACTAAAGATGGAGCGATATAAAATGCCAAATAGCAGAGAGGAAACGAGCTTTCAGACAGAAATATAATTTGCTGCATCAAACCAGTCAAATGACTGAAGATAATAAAAAATAACTGGTATTTATAAAATTTAATTTCGATTTCATATTAAAATAGTTTTTTTAAAGACAAAAAACAAAACTGTGAAAGTAAAAATAACGAATAACATGTTAGATAGAACCGTAAAGTGATGTAATAAGATGTTATTTCTGAGTTTATTTTAATGGTAAATTATTTATTAATAAGTATAAAGTAGCGTATTGCTTTCATTATCATGTTTTTTCTAACTATAAAGCGAATTAATTTATTGAATTACCTTTTATCATTAATTTTATATTGAACAAAATATATTGCGGAAAGTTTCAAAAACTATCTAATTAATGATTCCCGAAAAATCAATACTACTTTTTTATTTTCAAAAAATTATGGTCATTATTATTAATCCTTGCCGAAAAATCTATCCAAATATAGAAAAAATTATGTAGAACTAAATATAGGAAGGCTATAACAAACTCATTTGTTACTTCAAACACAGTTTGAAGTAACGAAAGTTTGAAAGAATGGTACGGGTACCATTTAACCCGTAATCACACAATGTATAACCACAGCTACACAAATTTCACTCGTATTTTTAATTAATTTTTATTCAATACTTTTACTACTCATTTTCCTATGTAATAAAAAATGATAAATAATTAATTTTATAAATGTATTCAGATTTTTATTGCCGATCCTTTACTTCGTTTACTGAATCTTTGAACTGCAAAGTTCAAACATTTGCTTATAATTACATTCCAGGATGTAAAAAGTATTTCTTTATTTAAGAATTCAAATCATTTGAATCTATATTTATCGAAGAAAGATTAATTGAAAATTGAAATTAAACGCAGTTCAAATGGATAAGTGCATTATCAAATTTAAAAACTATACCATGTTTTACGGAAAAATAATCATGATGATATTCTTTAAGACATAACTTTAAATTTTGATGTTAGTTCTTAAATTCTCTTCATAATTTCGGTAGGAATCTACTTAGAAGAACAAAAATTCAATGTAAAATAAGAAATTAAACATTCAAACAATTTAAAAAATATTTTAAAATATATAAAATTATATTTAATAACTTCCTTGAAAGCTATTTTTGTAATTTCAAGAATATATTGCTTTCTGTAAATTTTCTCATTATGTTTTTATGAGAATATAGTCGATATTTATAAACCTAATAAAATGTTACATTTAAGAAACAATAAAAAAAAATAACACGAAGCCAACAAAGATAACATTGATTAATGCAGCGCCCTCTATTTGAAGAAACCCAATTGGCATCCGCCCATAAGTAGTTTCATTGTTTTCTTGAATCACAAATAAAGTTACACACACACCCAAACGCGCGCAAGCGCACACACACACACACACACACACACACACACATACACGCGTTCACGCACACGTAAAATATACTGCTTTTAAAACATTTTTCCAGTTTTGTATTTAGAATAAAAAACTTGCTTGACTTCAATAATTTTTTTTTTTTCACTAAAGTCTACGTACATTTTTTAATTAACTTATTAAATAAATAATTTTACGAAGTATTTTAGTGTTAAAAAGTAGGTGAAATTGATAATCATAATATTTAGATAGATGTTACCTTTGCTTAATTCATTAAGCGATTAATATATTTTATTTCCTGTACAATTAAATTAAAGCAGGAGTAAAATTCAATTACGTGAAAACTATAAACAGAAATACCATCAACGGATATAGTTATCACCGATTTTAAAGAGTACTCTCCAAACGAAATATTTGAAAAGAAAATTAGATTACTTCTATTGATACAATAATTAGTTATTGTTTACATGATTTAAAGTAGCATATACCAAAACTTTTCCTATCCGAAGGATTCGATAAAATGATAATTCATTTATTGTATAGTAGCTAATTTCTGTGTTCATACACTAAAATAATAACATTATCATAAGTATTTCAGTATTTAACATTAATCGCATTACTATTACCTTGCTATAATTCATTTTTATTGTTTAAAAACCTGTATTTAAATAAGATTTATAAATTTCATTTCATGTGTTAAGACTGAAAATATAACAAATACATGAAATAGCTTCAAAATAAATTATAATCCATAAGGTTGTTAATGTAAATTGTTTGGATACAACATACAATTATTTATAATTACCTTAAACGAAAACGCATGGAAATTCAGATTTATTAGGTAGATTTCATAAAAAAACTGCCTATTGTAATGGGTACCATGAATCGAGTTCCGGAAAATTTCAATATATCTTCGCGTTTCACATCCCAAACCACAGTCGGTTCAAAAGTTTATACGTACATATATATATATATATATATATATACACTTCTGTAATTTTGTTCCAATCACTTTCAAATTGATACGTAAAATATAACGACCAAAAATCTCGGTCGAGTTCGTTAATGGGCAAAATCGAACCATGGGATGGAAATGGTAGAGGATTTTTTCGAAAAAAAAAATATCGCTATAACTTTCTTATTAAGTAAAATATCAAGTTGGTTTGAAGTTTCTATTACAGATACGAAAAAGTCTGAAGCAATGCAAGTAGTCGTTCGCGCATCCGTGTCCAGTCAAGAGCTGGGCGGTGAAATAGTTTACATCACCATGTTGTCTGTTCACCCACCCAGTAAGATCAGTGATGAGCCTCCTGGTCCAGGCAGCTTTTGGACTTATCCGCCACTTTTGACACCAGTCCGCGTTGATGGTTAATCTGGCCTCTTTCTTAGCAATGCCAGCGTAGCGTAATGATCGTTCCTTAATTAAGAACTCAATGGGAGCTACCACCGCAAGAACACATAGGGCTTCGTAGCTCGTCGTTATGTACGCAAAGACGACAGGAAGCAGTGTCCGTCTGCGCGCGCTGGTCAGCCGAGTGAGGTTCCTCTTGATAGCAATGGTCTAGCTCCACGTTTTGACGCCCTGGGGATGCACTGGGAAGTCATAAGCCGTCCCAGGGAACCAGACAACAGTCCCGCCCTATCACAGACGTACATAACGTGCCGTGTGAAGCTCATTCTTTTGTCGATGAACACACCTAAGTATTTAACACAGTCTACTATGAGAATGGCCGTGCCTTCAGCATTTAAATTAATAGGCCTTAATCTGCGCCGTCCGGTTAAGGTGACGAGTTGGGATTTTTCTGGTGCGAGCTCCAGGCCATGGTTCCCTAGCCAGGTGGCAATCAGTACAAGTCGCCCTTCTCCTCAACCTCAGACTCGCATTTACCGTCGATCATCAACGCAAGATCGTCAGCGTATGCAATCAGCCTGACTGTATCAGGCAGTTGCAGTCTCAAGACGTCATCGAAAACGATCAACCAGACGAGAGGCCCCAGTACGGAACCCTGAGGAACCCCGCCGTACACGTTACACTCTAGCGGCCCATCAGTTGTTTGTACATGTGACCTTCTATGATGAAAGTACTGAGAAATTTTCCTAAGGAGGTAAGAGCTTATGCCCTTATTACTAAAGGCATATCCCAGGGGATAGAGCCAAAAGCGTTCCTGATATCTAAAAGGACGAGCGCCGGTATGCGTGTAACACTGGTTCACGCAGTCTATAGCCATGATGGTGGATCTCCCCCTCCGAAATCCATACTGATACAATGCAAACCACCAGCATTATCTAGCTCAGTCACCAGTCTGTTGAAGATAACCCTCTCCATCACCTTGGTCACATTATTTAGTAGACAGAGTGGCCTTAGCTCCCGAATGTTAGCTGAACCACTACGTTTAGGAATAAAAACCAACCTCGACTCCTTCCAGCAGTCCGGGAAGACACCAACCTCAAACTGGTCGTTGATCAGCTCCAGGAGGATGCCAGGAGATCTTCGCATCAAGCCTTTAAGGACGGCCGCCGGAATGTTGTCTGGACCCGGACTGCTGGTATTTCTCAACCCGAAAACGGTCAGAGCAACCTCAGTCATTGTGATATGCCTAGCCTCAAAGACATCGACCGGGTCAACGAGCGCTTCCTCACAAGGGAAGAGTCGACGCGTTGCTTCAGCTGTTTCGTCCGCCGAGATCGAGGGGAGTCGACCCCGTCGACTCCCCTCGAAAAAACACCGTCCGATTGCACTGAAGGGTGCGTTCCTGAAGGTATTTACTTTTCTTGTTCCTGATGGAACAAGGTTCCACCAGAAATATCAAAATTTAGGGTAAGTCCGTTGTCCAATAATCGTAAAAACACAAAACACGATCCAAAAGAGTTCCACGATCAATACCAGTCCTACAGAATCAGTAAAAAACCACAATTACCGACCGAAAAAAACACCGTGAAGGAAGAGCTGCGTAGACACATCTGCACACCACGAGATCCACCTCTCGACTGCACTTATTCATAACTGCAGTAATAAGCCCTCACTGAGAGGGCGATTTATATATCGTTAGTGGTTACTTATTTTCATTGGTTCCAGAATTAGGGGAAAGAACATAGGTTCGAATCGAGACTTCATCTTCTTTTCTTTTTTTAACTCTTTTTTTAATTTAAATACATTGATTTATTAATAATTCTCAACCCGTGATTGTAAAAAAAATTTTACAATAAATAATAATTCAATAGTAACAATAAAAAGATATATATGAAAAAAGATCAGTAGTTATTAGTGGAATAAAATCCTATGTCCTTCTAAAAATGTGTATATGTAATTTAATAGGAATTATTACATATGTGTATATGTAATAGATTTGATGAAACACCTAATTATTTAATATTAATTGAAAATTATAATTTATAACCGTATCAATTTCGAATTTTCTACTTTAATTTCTATTTAACTTTATTTAATTATTCTGGAATTTCTGTTTAATATTATCTACATTAAAGTTAACCCCAGAGTGACTAAAAAAGAGACCCTCACAAGAACGACTTTATACTGATGCATACACGCCCGATCTTTAATAAACTACAAAAGATTATTATTTTATTTCATTCTCCTTTGATACCGTCAGACAGTATTCTTCCAAATGTCAGAGTTAATCATCATTTCGTTTATTTGCCAATCACTTAATTTTTTAAACTTTGATTTTATATAATTCTTCTGATCTTAATTTTTGAACACGTTCTCTAGTTTTAAAATATTCTGTCTCGTTATATTCATCATCCTCTCTTAATCTTTTAATACTTTTCTTGGTTTTAACGTTCTCTTCCTCTTTATGTTTATCATCTCTTCTTAATCTTTTTATTCTTTCTTTTGTTTTAACATTTTCTTTCTCTTTATATTCATATCTTCTTCTTTATGAAATAAGTTTAAATGAAGTGCAGCAAAAAATGTGAGTATGTAATTTAATAGGCATACAAGAAAGTCATATAGTGTCCTCATCACATTTTTTAATAAAGTAAATTAAAGTGGTAATACAAGATATTTCATAGCACAAACCTTTAATGATTTGATTTTATCTTCTTTACCATCTACACATTTTATAAACTTTTATTATATTTACTTAGGTTCATTTAAATTCATAAAATATAGTTATTTTTAACATTACAGCTTTCTTAACTACAATCTTTTGGTGATTTTATTTAAGAAGAACCGTGTAACAGTTTGTGATATTTTATCTTACTTAAATGACTTGAATTAATTTGTTACTCACACACTGTTTATGCAGCCCAACGACTATTCATTACCTTTCCCTTAAAATTCCGATTCTTCAGAGATTAATTAATCAAACGCCTTATCGATCTGTTCGTTCAGTTCACAGTTGCTATAAATTTTGAGTTTAAATGTTGCATCATATGTCTCTATTTCTTCATCTTTTTTTTTCTCATTTCTTCATTCCAACAGCATATAGAACTAACGGATTAATCTTCATCTAAAATAACACTGTTAAGTAATTTTTTTTTTGTCTTCAGTCATTTGACTAGTTTGATGCAGCTCTTCAAGATTCCCTATCTAGTGCCAGTCGTTTCATTTCGGTATACCTCCTACATCCTATATCCCTAACAATTTGTTTACATATTCCACTCGTTGCCTGCTTGCACAATTCTTCCCATCTACTTGTCCCTCCAATATCAAAGCGACTATTTCCAGGATGTCGAAACATCTGTCTTTTAAGTATGTCTCTTCATTTAACTATATTTTTCCAAATGCTTCTTTGTTTATCGATTTGCCGCATCACCTCTTTTATTTGTAACTTTGTCCATCCATCTGATTTTTAACATTCTCCTGTAGCGTCACATTTCAAAAGCTTCTTATCTTTTCTTCTCAGGTACTCCGATCGTCCAAGTTTCACTTCCATATAAAACTACGCTCCAAACGTATACTTTCAGAAATATTTTCCGGACTTTAAATTCATTTTTGATGTAAGCAAATATTTCTTAACTTAAATATATTAATAACTTAATTGTTTATTAATATAATATAAATATAACTTAATTATATTAAGTTAAGTAATTAGAAATCTTTTAAGTCGTGACGGCATAATATGTATTTTATATAACAATCAATATTCATATAATAGCGGTAAGCTAATTATTTTTTAGTGACTTTTGTTAAACAGGAAATAATTCAGAAAACATTGGAGTTTTGCAAGATTTACATCAATTATAAAAATGTTTACAATAATAAATGTTTACTATTATTTTCCTAAAAGAAGCAAATGCAAAAGATAATAAAAATTTTCAAAAACAAGAAGCTAAATCTTAGCTACTCTTTCGTTTCTTTCCTTTCAGTCGGACCATTTTTAGAACTACTACTAAAAATATATTCATTTACTTACCAAGGTACGTGAACTATCTAAAGTGACATTGTTTTATGAAATTAATGAAGAGGCTATCTAATCGATATTAATAAAAAATAAAAAAATAAAAAATACACTCTTTTTTCTTAAGGAAAGTGTAATTTCATACTTTTTTTTTCTTTTTACACAAATTAGATTCAGCTCTCGCCCACCGGGCTGGTCTAGTGGTTTACTCGAATCAGCTGATTTCGAAGTCCAGAGTTTTGAAGTTCAAATCCTAGTAAAGGTAGTTATTTTTGAATACTAGATCGTGGATATCGGTGTTCTTTAGCTGTTGGGTTTCAATTAACCACACTTCTCAGGAGTGGTCGACCTGAGATTGTACAAGACTACACTTCATTCACATTTCATACACATCCTCTGAAGTAATACCTTACGGTAGTTCCGGAGGCTAAACAGATAAAAAGAGAGATTCATCTCTTAACTAATCCTAATTGTTATCTTCATTTTAGAGATTAATTTTTAAAAACAATTTGCGAGTATTTTCGATTTATTATAACGTCAATAAAAATTGAATATTGCAATCTCATCTCTGGAGCAGGAAAATTATTGAATAAACTATTTGAGTGATTTTAGTAAAAAAAAAAAAAATAAATAAATAGATAACCGGAATAAAAAAATAAGGATTAATGTATTATTCAAAGCTTTAGTACTAATTTTTATAATTAACATAAACGGATATCAGATTATTTATTCTCAGGAACGAGCTCTTATAAAAAAAAACGAATAAATAAAAAAAAAAAGTAAGGTTTTCCATTTCCTATTGCTTTTGTGTTGGTTAAATAGCAGCAAATACGCGATACAACCGAATAAATAAACCAACGTATCAAATATTTAAATAAAAATTGATATTCATAAATTAGTATCAACTTCAAGCACAGACTTTTAGAAGATTAATATTCCTATGCAATGAATAATTCTGAATATCTTGGATTTTTATTTTAATTAGAGATATCCTATATTTACTTATTAGAATTTTAGCTTACATTAATTCATTCTGGTAAATATTGAAATTAATATACTTTTTCTGTTTGTTTTTAATTTCAGCAGTTCTGGGAGTAGATGGAGGCAAACATTTGAAACGATCATTTAGCGGTTTGTACACAGGACCATACTTTGATCCAAACGCCAGTTCCAATGTAACAACACAATTAGGCGCACATGCTTATCTGCCGTGCAAAGTAAAACAGCTCGGTAACAAATCGGTAAGTTTAATAACCGTTGATGATTATAATAATTAACGAAATTGTCAAGTATTAATATCAATTACATAAAAGTATAATTCCTATTATATGAAACAAGTTTGAATATGAAAAAGCAACTTATGATTATGCTGAAATGTTTGTAGTCCCACGTTACTGGACTTGGACTGACCCAGTGGAAATGTTAAATGGAATAAACTAAACTTCACTTCGAAAACTTTAAATAATTGTATCTGTTTAAACGCAGACAAAACTTATGTAAATTGAACGTAGGTACAAACTAATCACTAATAAATTACATTACAGTAATACTAGCTCTACTGTAACAAATTACTTTGCATCGAACTACTATTTTTTTTTTTTTTTTTTTTTAATATATATTTTGCATACTACCTGGATACATTTTATGTTTATTATAAATGTGATTTATTTAATTATTATTATTAAAAAAATTAATATAATTTAATTTATATATTATTATTATTATTGGCGGCATGGAGAGATGGAATACTATGTGACCCAGTTTTTAAAGGGTCAAGGGGACTTCTGTGCTTATATCTATGTCATAGGGAAAACGTCATCCCCCGACTGCCTCTACTGCCCCATTGTACGGGAGACGCCGAGCACACCTTTTTCAAATGTGCTCGGTGGACGGCAGATCAAGGAGCATTAGAGGCGGATCTGGCGGAGCACTGAGCCTCCAAAGCGTGGTTGCGATAATGATTTAGCCTGAGTAGCTGGAAAAGTGTGGATCGATTCGTCAGCAGCATTCTCAGGACGAAAAAGGATGACTTGGATAGTCCTGAGAATAAGGTGCGGCCTTCTCAGGCTAGTACAGGAGGACTCGGCCGGAAGTAATGTGATAAACGGTTCCGGATCGAGTCCTGGTAGAATGGGGGTGGAGTCGGTAGTCGGTAGTCTGCTGACGGTGATTGGAAATACCATCAGTAGGAGCCTGACACTCCGTGCATAAATGCATTTCCACCTTCCTCCCCCCCCCAAAAAAAAAAAAAAAAAATTATTATTTAATGTTTCGTAATATACTTAATATTAAAATTCACTTAAAAGATTTTTAATATTTTCAATTTATGTAAAGTCATATGTTAGCAGGTCTCCGTGGCTTGAGTTGTAGTGTCTCGACCTTTCATCCGGAGGTCCCGAGTTCGAATCCCGGTTACGCATGGCATTTTCACACAGGCTACAAATTATTCATCTCCATCCTCTGATGAAATACCTAACGGTGTTCCTGGAGGTTAAAAAAAGTCATATGTTAAGCTAGAATACTGCGGGATTAAAATCAATAAAAAATACAGCCGACTTCTCTAAGAATAGTCTTCCTCATTCATGTTGTTTTCTTTTAAAAATAATGAAATCCAAGTAGATAAAATATTCAAAAAACCTATCTCTGCGGTGTGTTAAATTACCCAACCCATCTCTAGGGTGATGGTCACTTCTTTTGTGACTATAAAAAATAAATAACCGGTAATTATTTAATAGAAAATTATAAAACGCAACAACAGATTTTTCGAATAAAAAATTAGAAATTAGTGATGTTAAGTAAAAATTAGTGATACTACAGAAGAATTTCGGCCGGGATTTTTCATTTTTATAAATTGCCTAAAATTGGTTTGCTGATTTCTCCATGTTTTACAATTTCAACTAGTTTCTTTACACAGCGTTAATAGTTAAGTGATTCAGACGATGTTCTCCACCTCCTGGTCAATGTAATTTAACTTTGATCTGCGTCTAGCTTCTATCCCTTTTACAATATCTTTTAGAATAGTCTTAAATCTTCTTCATTCCTTATAAAGTGCCCGATCTAGCCGTATATTCTTCTAGTTCGCCTTATTATACCCTATATCATATCCTCTTCTTCTCGTTCGCTTAAAAACATTTCATTTTGTCTACCCAATGGATTTTTACTATTTTGCAAATACGTTTAAAATGCTACTATTCAATTTTTCTCTTTTTCATATCTGCACATAATTCTCACTTCCATTATAATATTCTCCTTAAAAGGTTGTTACATTATATATCTGAGGAAAGTGGTTTTTCTGAGCTTTTATTGTAGGTTATGTTTATTGTTAAAAGCTGTGTTTACTTGATTAATGGGTCTTACAACGTCTTAAAACTTTTCGTCTGATTTATTTTCTAAAGTAGGTAATGATTCAAGCTTTCCAGTCGTTCTGCGTTCATCATGCAATGTTCTTGTATATTGAGAAAACTAATATGAATGATGTTAAATCTAGTTTGATGATAAACCCACCATCAACTTCAAGAGTAAGAATAAACTAAATAATTAAAAAACAATAAATAAACTGTTTCGATTAAAACTACTATTAATCAAGAATAAAACTATTTAACCAAAATTGATTTAAATTTAACTGCACGACGGAATATTGGATTTATACGCCGAGTTCTTTATTTATGAATCCAATAATAAAATCTAAGATGATGAAATCTAGATAAAATCAAATATAATATGAATCTAATAATTGAAATATCATATATTATAGGAAGAAAACAAAGGGAGAAAAAGGTTCATGAGTAAGATCTTGATTGAAGTAGCCAAATGTGAATTAGTTCCCAATTTAGCAAAGAATGCAAAGGCGGTTGGAATTAGTTATAAACCCTTTTATGAAAATAAAAGTCCACGAGTGAAGGCAGAAAGTACGGAAAGGTATCATAAATAATTGATAAGCGCAGAAATTTTAAAATTAAAATATTGATTTTAGAATTTAATCAAGAGCAGAAAGGTGGAAAAACTTCCTATGATTTCAGAGATGACTAAATTAAGATCAGAATTGAGTTTTGAAAATTAAAACATATATACAGAGTGTATCACGAAGTTCCCCCGGGATTCTCATACCCTATTCTACTCGTTAAAAAGAATGAAAATAAATCAAATAAACATATGTTCTAAAATGCTTCGTTTGCGAGTTATAACTAGTGAAATATTTCGCTCGGATTTTAGCTTACCCGGTGAAATGAGTGAATAGTGAAACTTTTATAATGTTAAATAAGGGACAGAATTTGTGATTTTTTATTGGTTTTGACCTGAAAACCTGAAAAAAATAGGTCCGAGAACCGAACTGCAGTAGTTTTTTTTAGAAAACTGGGTGAAAACCAATAAATTGGGTAAAAAACCCCTGTTTTTTTATGTTTGACTTACAATAACTTTGTTAAACGGGCAATAAACTTATAAAACTTGTAAAGAATATAATTATAAAAGAAGTGCTTAAGATAAGTTGAATAAAACAAATAAAAGTTAGAAAAATTGGAATTTTATTTAGAAATAGTACCTTAGTTCATTTGTTAGAAAAGTACTTATTTAATGTATATAAAAACCAATTTTTTTTTGTGATGTAAATAATTTGTAGAAACAAAATTTACTGTTAAAAATTGCTATTAAAAAATATTTTTTTAAAAACTGGAAATTACAGAGCAATAGTAAAATAAAAATAAAAAATTACTTCTATTTCTAAATAAAATACGAATTTTTCTAAATTTTCTTTGTTTTATTCAACTTATCTTTCACCATTTTTTTCATAATTAAATTCTCTACAAGTTTTGTTTAAAAGTTTTATATTTTTGTCACCCATTTAACAATGTTATTGTACATTAAACATAGAAAACAGGATTATTTTACCACTATTTATTATCCCAGATTTTTCAAAAACTACTGCAGATACGATTTTGGGCCTTTTTATTCAATTTTTCAGGTCATAAAATATCACTAATTCTGCCCGTTAATTAACGTCCTAAAAGTTTTAGTACTACCTCATTTTACCGGGATAGGTAAAATCCAAGCAAAATCTTTCACTAGTCGTAGTTTACAAACGGAGCATTTTAGTACATATGTTTATATGAACTTTTTTCCATTACTTTCACGAGTAGAATAGGTAATGAGTGTCCCAGAAGAACTTCGTGATACACTCTGTAAACAAAGCAGTATTGACAGCTGATGAAATAGCAGAATTACTTTTTCTGCCAAGAAGGACTGAATAAAACCTACAAGTGAGTACAGAATAACGAAACTTGAGAAGTGCCCTCGTATTTCAGAACTTTTACTGTTATCTCACTGAAGAAATATAGAGCAGTTAAACGTGAAAAGAAATTTTCGTATGCTTCGTAAATCTGATAGTATTATCAAGTTCACGACTCATTCTTCATAACTACAAACTAGGATATTTTCAGACGACATCAAGAATATTTCAAGAAGAGGGGTGTCTAATAAATGAAGATGATAAAGATGAGAATCAGTTGTACAAGATATCATGGGTAAGGAGAAAACAATTCATTCTTTAGATTAATCATTAAAAGCCAAGATTAAGGAAAACTCAAGTATATTAGAAGCTAGTAAATTAGAAGTAAAATTAAAGTTAGTATATTAGAAGTATTATTAGAATCTAGAAGAAAAGTAATCAAATGAACTGATCTATCTATATGACATTTATCAATTTCAGAATGCGAAGTAAAATCTTGCAAAATGTTCAGTGAATAATCAGTTGAAATTTAAAAAAAAAGGGAATTATTTGTAAATTCTAGAAAAATCAGGTATTTATATTAAAAAAATAAGTTAAAAAAATAATATAAATTCTTTCTGAAGATAATTAGTCAATCGTATATTTATTCTTTATTCTTTTTGTACATGGAAAAATTATTTCAAATTTTGATGAAGAAAACAGCGAAAAATTCAAATTTCTGTCGTAGGCGTTGAATTTAAATCCATTCTGATCTTATGAAGGATGATGCTTCAACAGTTTCGCATTGACTCCTGTTTCTGTTTATTGATGAATTTTCATTCTTCTGGGATTTTGACCTTAATAAATTAAACAACTCAAAGATCATTTCTTTAATTGCATTAAATCCTTATATAAAATTTCTTTAAATAGAACTGTAAATACCTATAAAATAAATAATAATAAAAACTTATACGCAATTCAGTACATATTTTATAATGAAAAAATTGATTTTTAAGATATAAAAAATATTTTCTAAGTCGTTCTTTTTTTTTAGGATATTAAACTAGTGAGTTTCAGTGGAAATAGTAAAACCAGGGTTCTATCAATTACTTTACTTCTTTTTTAATTTGCTAAAAGAAATTTATTCGAAACAGAAAAATAAAATTATTCTCATTTATTATTTCTTGTTCTTAAATTACATCAGCAATTATCATTTTTAATTTGAGTCCTCTATACTATCGTCCGTTCCGTATATATTCGATATTATTAAATGAAGGTATATCCATAAAAATATAACTCGATTAATAAAATTGCTCTTAAAAGTTATTAAATTTTAAGACACATAACTAGACTGACTAATAACCTCGAGAAACTTTTAACTGTAAGAAAATATTTGCAGCTAGAAATTATAGTATAGATGCCCTCTTTAGTTAACACAGATCTTGCCTAAAGCCCTGACTATGTTATTAATGAACATAACAACTTTTTTTACTTTTCTCAAAAGTATTCTATAGTGTTAAATCGGTCTCTTTTTAATAAAATCGATTCTATTCTTCGTAAAAATCAATTTATTACTTTAATCTATTTTCCTTTCATAATATTAATTATTTTTTAGTATTAAATAGAGTTTTTAAGATCTTTCTAAAGTTTGTTTCATTATATTTTTGTGTTATATCTTTTCTTAATCTAATAAAATGAGTTTATCTTTTTATGAAAGTTAAAAAGTTCATCAAAAAAATATAAAAGCAATACATGGTAGGTTTTAAAGTTGTTCGTTTAGATTAATTTAAATGAGTTAAATAATAAAAAAAATATGAGAGAATAAACAGAGGGTGAGTAAGACTTGGCTATAGAAGTACATCAACGAGCAATTTTTCTCTACATTTCATTGTTATCTAGTTATCTAATTAAAACAATAAAGACATTTAATTTATTTTTAGCATAACTTGCCGTATTCAAAAATTCACCTTTACAACTTTATACTTTCTTTCTTTAATATTTACAGAATCATAGTACATAAAGAGTGAAAATATTGCAAAGGTTCTAGGGAAATATATAAAAATGAAATGAAATGAGAAACGAACAAAAGTACGGGAAGTACAACATCCCATGGAATAATCTGTTTGATCTCTCACTCCTTTCAACCATCCTGCAAAACACACACACACACACACACACACACACAAAACATGAGAGAAATACGCTTTACACTTATAATACCGCTCCATCGTTCTGCTACCGCTTTTCTTTTTATTGTGCTAGTTCTCTGTAAATTCATATTTAATATTTTTGGAAAAAGTAAAGAAATCTATCTTATACAATTTTGTATTAACATTAGTCCTGCATTTTATTTTACGTCTTAAATTTACCATTACTTAACTGTTGTTACACCCAGGCAACCACTAAAATACAGCTTATCTTTTTCTCATTCTCACCTCACCTAAATTCCAGTTACACGTAATTTTCCGGTGGATAGTTCATAAATGCCAAGAAGTAATTCGTAGCATGAAATAAGAAAAAAAAATTAGTTTTGTTATCAATCTTACTACCACCTTTTTGGGTTTTTAAATAAATTTTTACATAGTAAGAAATTCAAATATCTTTATAATATTTGGTATAATTGTACATATTTGTATTAATATGTTTATT
Source organism: Zanna intricata (assembly GCA_010016005.3). Classification (NCBI taxonomy): domain Eukaryota; kingdom Metazoa; phylum Arthropoda; class Insecta; order Hemiptera; family Fulgoridae; genus Zanna; species Zanna intricata. The sequence continues at coordinate 14,947 of JAAAKQ030511988.1, forward strand.
ATAGTAAACGTTTAACTGTTTTTTTTTTCGAACAAAATTTGCTTAAATTTTTGTTGGATTTTTTTTTTAACGTTTTTGTAATGTAGTCGAAATATGTGATGAATTTCAACTATTTCTGTTTGCTTTTAGAACAAT
>JAAAKQ030512010.1:0-39554 GCA_010016005.3 Zanna intricata
GATCTAGTATTCAAATCTGTATAAAAATTTTTACCTTTACTAGGATTTGAACCTTAGAACTCTCGACTTCGAAATCAACTGATTTGTGATGTCGCATTAACCACTAGACCAACCCGGTGGGTTACTAGGGTTTAACCTGTCATAGATCATATGAACTACGTATTGAAACACCACTATACACCTGGAAAATTTTCCTTTCTATTGATGAAAGTATACTACTGACTAAATTGCACAACCCTCTCGTGCATTACTTAAAAACACCATAGATTTGGTGTGAAATTGTGGTGCTTTGCAATGAATTTTCTCTACTGTCTCTACATTTTTATTTACAAAGTTCTCAAGCATTCTGATATACAGGAAGTGAAAAAATGGGTTTCAATATAGTCATGAAAATTTTAGAAATAGCTGGTTATCTAAATAAAGGTACCGCATATTCATGGATAAGCTTTTTATTTCAATTTGACTATCTTAAGCTTTGTATACCAAATTTACATTTTTGATGGGTACAATTAGGCAAAACACAAACACTATCCCTCCAGATTTGAAATTAAATAACTTAGTTGTTCACAGAATACACAAAATAAAAAATAATATGTCGATGTTAGAGTACAGGCAAAAGAACCTGGTATTATTGTCAACTGAGGCTAAGGTTAGGGAAAAAGAAAAATAAAAAAAATAGAGAAAATACATTATACATTACTAGTAAACCTACAATAATACACAATTATAATGCCTTCATGGGAAAGGTGGATTGTAACAATAAAGTGTTATACCTATACATGAATGACCATAAAAATGTTAAATTCTGGATGTTATTAAATATATATATTTTTTACAAAGAAAATATCACAAATCCTATTCCTAGACTTAAATTTACAGTTAGATTAGTTAATCTATTAGCCTCTGATTGGTTTAATTTAAAGAAAAATGAAAACAATGGTGACTGATAATGATGTCAGAGAGCAAGGAGGAGGTGATGCTGACACAGTTTTGTAAATTATTTTAAAACTGCCCAGTAAAAGAGAAAAGAATTTCTGTGTTTGCAGTGCAGCCGATACTAAATGGGTGGATAAAAAAAAAATCCACCTTTATATGGTTTTTTTTTTAACTTCCGGAACCATAATTAAGTATATCTTGAGAGGGATGAGATGAATGAATTGTAGTGTGTGTGAAAAATGCCATACTACCTGGATTCAAACCCGGGACCTCCAGATGAAAGGCAGACATGCTACCACTCGTGCCACGGAGGCCGGCACCTTTATATGTATTAATGCAAAAATGGTCTACTTTAAAGTGTTATCCACAACACAAATGCTAGAATCATTCTTCCTCAAACATTTACACACCATATAGTTATTTTAGACAATATTTCAGTTAGGTGTTTTTACATTAAAATAAAACTGCTCTTGTTACTGAAAAAATTACATTTGTATAAATATTAGTCAATAGTGCTAAAAACTGTGTAGGTTATCAATTCCATTCTTACCTAACCTGATGAAGGCCTCCCTACTAAACCAAATATGAGTTAAATTTACAAAAAAATTTCTGACTTATTTACTGAAATAATTTAGGTGTGTGTTTGTTAATTTTTAAGTGAACTTTTATATGTATATATAATGGACCAGGATTTTTTTGAATACCTTCTATTTTTTGGAATCTGCTGCAGATATGTTAACATTTTTGAGAAATTAGTAAGGAATATATGGACATAGATTTAGGTTGTGGCGAGTTAAATTTTAGATGCTTTTATCAAATCATTTAGTTCAGTTTGTCATTAAAACATAATAATCACTGCTTGTTTTTTTTTTTAAATCAGTGGCTCAGTTGGTGAATACTTTATAGATATAATTGAAATATTTGTTCTATACTATGTTAACTACAATTTTTTCTGGATCAGTTTTCGCTGAATTTCATATGTACATATCTTAATTGGTGTGCTTATAAGTAATTTATCGATGACAATGAGACATTTACAGTCATGAGTAGCTTGTATAAATTAGAGAACTAGGCACGGGGTTCATGCTTCCGCGAACTTGGTTAGCTAGTTCAGAGGGCAACGAGTAGGATAGAATGAGAAGATGTCCAAAAGAAGTCTACAGCAAAGGCAAAGGCTGAGTCAAAATTCACTGATATAATTAAATATAAAAGTTCAAGGTCAATAAGACTCCTGGTAAAGCCCATCAGTGCTAGGAACAGGAGTAGTGTCTATCCAAGCATTTGCATCGGTGGCATCCCAAATGAGACCTGACTGATGACTGATATGTAATCAGTTCAAGGGTCAATAAGACGACTCCTGATAAAGCCCATCAGTGCTAGGAACAGGAGTAGTGTCTATCCAAGCATTTGCATCGGTGGCATCCCAAATGAGACCTGACTGATGACTGATATGTAATCAGTTCAAGGGTCAATAAGACGACTCCTGATAAAGCCCATCAGTGCTAGGAACAGGAGTAGTGGTATGGCAACTGGAACTTCACAAGGTGGGCGTCTTCCCCTACGGGGGTTGGGATGTATAATTACACATATCAAGAAATCATTCATGTAAAAGAATTCTATGCATTATCATAATTTAACAATTCCAGTCAGCAAAATTATAACTTAAACTACTGCAGATATGTTAACATTTTTGAGGAATTAGTTCAGAATATATGGACATAGATAGTACCGGACAGAATATATGGACATATATAGGGAGCTGTTAATTAGGCAGATTAATAAATAGTAAATATTAGATGAAAAAGACTTTCCCATCATACGCTATCTCCAACCAGTGGCACCAGATAACTATATGAACTTGTGACGTGGCCAAAAACACTGTGTCAACCAGCAATCCGTGCTCTCCCCCTACTGTATACAGCATTTACACATTTGACAATCTGTGTCATCAATGTTTAAACTGCCCTTTATGCCAATGATGGCATTTTATTACCAGTTTTTTGACATGGAATATGACTCCAGAGAAATCTAGCTGATCGTAGATTAAAATGGGAATAATCAGGGCCAACAGAAGAAAAACCATGGCCATGGTCTTCATCTGCAAACGATGTGCTTTGGAGTGACTACAGGAGATCTATAGAGAAAAATTTTCCTACAATCTCAGAGATACTTTATTAATGGAATTAAATTAAGTGGCTGGGAATGGTCCTGCTCAAGTTCTCATTCCCTTAGCAACAAAGATGCTAACTTTCACCCCTGTATGTGTTGCCTACTCTCACGCATACCCAACAAGGGAGGTAGTTAGTTCCAGAATCCCCAAGAAGCTAGAAATCGTACAAAACATAGTGTTGAGGATATATTTGGTGCACCATGGATGGAATAACACGCTACGATACAATACTGGTCTAGGGACGATATCATTAGTGGAGAATACACAATTAGTGGAATTCTTGGCGATTGCTGCTGCGTCTGAGTTCCAGCATGTGCAAAAGACATCTGCAAGATCTATTCCCACAGTCATGAAAACGCAGCCTCACTTTGTAACGAGCCATCATGACAGCAGAAATAAGTTTCATTAATCATCTACAATAAATTGGAAGTTTTCTCTTCACTTTTTAAGTTTCTAAGTTCATACAAAAATTGTAACATTTAAGTTAAGGTTCAATTGACAATCAAATTCACAAAATTTTTTCCCCCTAACTACATCACCACATCATAACTTATGAGGTTGTCCATAATGACGACTTCATAATGAAGAGTTAATTCATCCCCCTCAGTCCATGCGAAAAGGCTACAGTAAAATCATGTGACCAGGTTGCTTTTCCCTCAAGACATAAATTATTTATTATTTAAACAGAAAAGATGTTCCTGATTAATAAGTTTCTTTTCATTTTTATAGTTTAGTAAGATAATAGAATGAGGATTGTTCAGTATGGAGTTTAGAGTATATAAAGTAGTTTGTGTTTCATATATGGTTAATCACAATACCTTCCCAGGTTTAAATAGTCAAATAAATACAGAATAGAATTGAAAAAAAAAAATATATATATAAAATCATTTAATTATGTATGACAAAATATAATATACATTAATATTAAAATATTTTAAACTAAAACTAATAACGCTAAAGAATTACAATAAAATTACGTCTTTATTGCAGTACACCAAAACATAAATAGGGAAAATATTAAATCAAAAAAGGGAACGTAAACAAAATCTCTTTAAAGATCACAGCCTACACCAAGTACATAAACTATACAATCCAAAATAAATTGTGTACATAAGTTTCCAATCACCCATTAAAATATAATATTGTGCAATTAAAAAATGTATACTTTGTTTTTACATTAATAAGATAGAAAGTATACTTTTTATAAGTATAAAAAGTAATTAAATATATACATTTTCCTTACTAAAGTTAAATTTTGTTTTTAAGCATTTTTATGTTTTACATTCATTAAATTTATAAACAGCACTGTTTAAAATATTTTTTTTTTAAATCATCATTATAACAAGATAAGCATTACATCAATATTTTTATCATAATGTCAGGAGAGACATCTACTTCATGTTTACAATTGTGATTTACATAGCAATTTAAGAAAATAATAGCAAAAATTACTACATTTGGGTGAAAGACAGTCTTATTCCACATAATAAAACTATATTAAAATAGACTTTCTTACAATAATTTGTATAACAATGTATATATTATGTCAAAACTAAAGTATAAAAATACATATTATTCATGAGAAAGATTTAATGTACATTAAAAAAATGTGTGCATATATCATATACTATGTAATTTAGTGATCACATAACATGTAATTGCACTTATTTTATTGAAACACCAACTAATTAACCTAACAATCATTAAAAATTATTCACACAACAATATTATAACAGCTCATCTCTTTCACTAATAATAAATGTTTGTGTGCATATAGAAAAAAAACCTTTTCTTGATTCTTTTCTTTCTATACTTAAAAAAAAAACAAACGTTTTTCTTTATTAAATAATTATCTCACATGTATAGCATCAAATTCACTTATAACAATTGTAATTATAAATATTCTTTACATATATATTTTTTATTCGTGACAATAATATTAACTTAACAAACTTTCATGAGTTTCTTACTTAAATTAAAACAATAACAAAAAATCAATTTAAATTCTCAAAATTATAAAATTCTTCTACAATCAATCTTACAATTTTCTACAATCAATCTAAATTGATTGTAGAAAACTTATTAAAAGAAATGGAGAAAACTTCATTTTATAAATTTATTTATTTAAATGCACTTAATTTATAGTTAAAAATAAACATTTTTTAAATGTTTCAAGAAGTCTTAATACAGATGGTCTTTCAGTTATCAAAAAATTCCTTGCATATATGATTTTGCGAGTTTTTATTTTGATTACGTAAAAAGTATATTTCTATAAGAACCAAAAGTTATCACAATTAATTCTCCTTTATCAACAAATCCATTTATTTCAATCTTTCTAACAAACAGAGCATGCTTAAAACATATTCAAAAAATGTATGTTATTAAAATGTTGTTCTGAGTACAGTGTCAGCAATTGCAAAAAACCAAGGATTTATTATGATAATCATTGATGTCAGACCTGACAAATACATACATTATCTGACTACAGTTGATGGAAAAGCACCGTTTTAAAGATTATTTTAGAAGAGTTTACTTTAGATAATATTTTACATATTAACAAAACAGATTTTTCTTTAAATATAAGATTTTACACACGCGCGTGCGCGCACACACACATACATTTTTCTAACAACTCTTACAGTTAAATAGATTGTCATGAAAATAAATGCAACCTAGATGCTGTAAAAGCTCTTTCGAATCTTAAATAATGTTCGTTAACTGAAAATAATGAAAAGTGATATTTTTCAACAAGTGGACTTTAAAACACAATATTTTCTATATTGATAATTGCCTGGCCATCCTAATTCATCTTCAAAAACATAAAATGTGAATTTATTTTCCTACCCTCAAATAAAATGTTAAATGCAGCCAACAGACCAAGAAATTATGAAAAGTTCAAGAAAATTATGCAAAATTCATAATCTGAAATAATTCTCAGAATTCGGGTATTGGGAAATTACCAAACTACTGATAAGTTTGATCTGAGGATTAGCTGAAATACCTGAACTATAGCAAAACAATATTTTATAACCGACAATAAAAGATTGCTTTACAAAAGCTTAATTTATAATTTTATCATATGTCATTGAAGAAAATGTGTTCCACAAATCAAATAATGTTAGTTGAATTTAAAGATGAAAGTGTAAATAAGAGAAAATATTTTTATTTCTGTTAATATGTTCCTAGACAATGATGCAAATACAACCATATATCACAATTTTCAAAGAATGATGACATAGTAACCTGCTTCAGACTAAACACAGAACAGACTTGCATAGAACAGAATGAAACAGAACCTTCTACCACTTTCTAAAACAAATTGTAGGTTTGATTCATATTTATCTTAGTTGTATAGTTAATACCAGCAGCAAATAAATATCAAATAAATGTAAATGTAATATACATATACATACATTATATATATGTATATAATCACTTTATATATGAAGTGATTTTTAGTTATATTTGACGAATATTAGACTCAACAAATTTGAATTTCAAGTCTGATGGTGTGTTACATTAATCTTAAGTATTATGCCATAATTAAAACAAATTAGACAGGTGAAACAGAGATAATCTCCTGATCAATATAGTTCCACAGACTGCTTAAAATCTGGATACTTCTTCATTAGTATAGCTGTATAGCACAGATAACATGTATGATAAGACATTGCAAAGCACAAAATTACAGCTTGGCTCTAGCGTTAGCATTTATTACTTGATCCCACCAAGGTGCACGTTGAAAAACATCAGGATTATTATAAATAGCAGCTTGTAAATTCTTATAAATCTGAAAGCAAACATATGGAATTATTAATTTTTAATTTATTAATTAATTTCTACCCATTTTTTATGTTATATTTATATTCCAATTTAATAGTTGATCTAATTATTTTATCAATGATTTTAGAGATTATGTAACTAGAAACAGTTTTAAAATTGACTAACAGTTTCATAGGTAAACTCTCTTTATGCAATCTTGGAAGACCTGATAAAATTATTTTTTATTATAATTTTTTCATTTGTTAATTTTATTACATAAAATATTTTTTATATTATCTTTAATTTCATCAAAACGAATCTACCACCAACATTAAATTCTGAATCTATTATAGCATGTTTTGTTAATTTCATTAATATTATTTTCTGCTACGTTAAATTTAATTGAATTAGCAATTATTGATTTTTCTTCATCTTGAAAATTAATATTTTTCAACTTCATGAAATCATAATTTATTTTTAAGTTGAACTGATTTTTCTTGAATGTTTATTAACTTCGGTATAAGTTATATTAACTTATTTTCAATAAATCATCAATATTTCCTTCTTGATGCCAGAAACTCCAATTGGAGTTTCACTATTGGAATTACATTATTTAAACACTATTATATTGCACTACATACACTATTATTATTATACATTATATTACTACTATTGGAATTACACTATTTAAACTACATTAGGTCTTTAACTTTATGTTACGTTATTACATATCTTTATGATAATCATCAAAACAATTAATACAAAGCCAGGACACATTTTACATTTATATATATATTAGTTTTTTCCATATTATTTTCTATTTTTTTTTCTTTCAATCCCTTCTTCTCTGGTGTCGTTTTTTCAATTTTACTGATGCGACAGGTGAGGTTTTCCTTAAGTTTAGCAACTGGTTGAATATTAGGTGCTGCATGGGATGATAGCAAACTTCTGATTATATCCAAATGAAGATCATAAAAACGCTCACTCTTAACATACTTTGAATACAAAAAGTAAGACTTTAATAAACACAACCGAAATGTGTGAATGAAAAGCTTTTTATACCACCGAATCGATTTTCTACTATAAGGGTAGCATACCATTATTTGATCTTGTTGATCAATTCCAGATATAAACTTATTATAACAGCTACTGGCTTCTTCATTACAGTACCTCTTTTATTTGTACAAGGACCCATTTCATTCCCAAATTCAGTTGTAATGAAATGTACAATGTGCTTTTCATGCCATTTGCCAACATGTACTCCATTCCTAAACACAGATTTTTTTTAATTTTTGCAACATTAATTTTTTTGGGTTATTTTTTCTGTAAGCTCTAACAGTAGCTGTAACGTAAGTCTCTTTGTCAAGTAATTTGATAGTTTGTTCAACACTGTTATAAAAATTATCAAGGTAGACTGAATGTCCATTGCCTAACTTTTCCTACAATAAATGTACCTTTTCAGTATGACCAGTACCACATAAAATGTCTGTGGCCCCTTCATACACATGAATTTTAAGTACCAAAGAGTTTGATTGAGTTAGATTATATATTTTTATTATGTATTTATGTCTCTTGTTTTTTATATACTGGCAGTATAGCAAACGACCACGCCAGAGAACCGTTGATTCATCTAGAAATAGTTCTTTACCTGGGTAGTAAATCTCAATCATTTTGTTGTTAAAATAGTCTACTACAACTGTTATTTTTAGTAGATGGTCACAGTGAGTTGCATCAGGGTCAACAGGAGAGAAATATAAACATCTTAAAATTAACAGAAATCTTTTCTAGACACGTATCTCCTAAACACTGGTATATCAAAAAGTGGATCTGTTTTCCAATAATCCCTGAGACGAGACGAAGAATAGTGCCAGTGTGAAGTAATAAACCAAAAAAATATTTTTAACTCTTCTACTTTAACACATTTTTTCAACCCATTATATGGGATTTCACCAATGTATGTGGAAAACAAAGAACTTCCACAGCATACTCATTACTAAACTGGACAATATGTCACAAAACATTATCATCAACAAACATTTCAAAAAGTCTGTAGGCTTGGTATCATCTGGAATTTGAATAAGTATTCATTGTTTTTCTTAAAATACAATTGCTTTAACATACCTGTATCATTCCACTGGTATGTAAAATCCAAATTTTCTACATTGGCAACAAAAGATTCATCCTCAGAGCTGGAACTCTACAGATATCTGTTAACTCTGCAGTCCAGAAAAACCTGGTTTGTCAGCCATTTTGTCCAAAGTGATGAAAAAATAATCGCATAACCAACTGTGCTGTGTTAAAACAACTATTTTTCAATGACAACACTACAACTTTATCTGCTATACTTCACTCACAATACAGCTATACAAATGATTTGTCATCACTACTCCAATCGGAATGGATGGCATTACCGAAGGTTGCCTAATCACCTTGCAGACAGTTTCATGGGGAACATTCTACTAAAAATTGTTTAAGTTGGTTTTAATACGTTTTATAGTTTTATTTGTGTATATATGTAAGCTTTTTAAGAACTTTTCGTAACTGATGATGGGCCTAGACCCGAAAGCGCTTTGACTTACATAAAATTAAGGTAAGAATGTTTTCCTTTACTCTGTGTTGCGGAGAAGCTAAATTTTATATTAATATTTAATTTTAAACCATATATATTTGGTTTGTCCAGTGTTTATACAGTATTAATTTACAAAATTATTTCTATAAAAAAAAGGTGTCTACTTTCTGTATCAATTTTTTAAAACAAAACCAATACATTAAAAAGCTTTGGTTTTTATTAGCATAATTTTGAGTTCGGAATGCTCAGGTTTCCATAAATAATGAGGCAGTAAACTCTGACAGAATAAATTTTCAAGAAATTGTAAAAAATTATTCTAAAAAATTAACAAATATTTACATAGCTAGGTAACAGAGAACCAACATACAAAAGTATTCAGAATTATTTTTTCCAGACATTGGAAAAAAAAAAGTTTAAACAACAATACTAATAAAAAAAAATTATTTACATTTTTATAAAATACAATTTCATTTACATAAAGCTGTCTAAAATGGAAAACCTGGAAAATGCTATTAATTGAACAATTTAATATGTTAAGGTCCATAAGTTTAATATTAAAAGAATTGGCCAAACTTTATTTCACGTTAATGTCTAGTTTGAGTTTTTAATACAAAAGTATAAAATAATACTGACATTTAAAAGAATGTTGTTTCTTATGTCAAAATTCAAGACGGCAGAAAAATATACATGCTCTACCTATATATTAGAAAGCCAGACTTTACTTCATAATTAACAGTAGGTAAGATTTTTGTACTGCAATGAAGCAGGGAACAAAATCCGTAGATAGCATAGATATGCTATCCGTAGGTAGCACTTCCAAGTAGTGAATGTTCATTCCACTCAGAATTTCTCAAATGATTTGGGTATTTTACCTAGGATGAAAGTACCATATTATAGTTTAATAATTTTACATTCATCAGTTTCTACATAAATATACAGCAACAAATTGCTTTTCCCGAGACAGAAGAGATATTCAAAAAGAGGATAAAACTTACTTTAAGTTACCAACTAAACCACTCAGACCAATCAAGAATGTTAGATAGTTCAAACTTCAGACTGCTCTTATAATTCATATTATAACATAATACATGATCATCAGAATTACTGAAAAGTAAGCTTTTGATGGACAAATGACTGAAGAACACAAAATGAATTGAATCAGTCATGCTTGCAACATCTTGACTAATACAAAGGGTGAATCAAGTATAAGTGGTATTTTAAAAAAAATAAATTTATTGTTTAATAATATACACAATTTGTACCTTCATAATTTCTCGATACAGTCTCCTGTATAAGCTACACTTTTTTGCAATGGTTTAGAAGCTTGAATATGCCTTGTTCATAAAAAGTTTGAGGACAAGTTGTCAACCAATTGCACACATGCTCCTCGACTTCAATGTTTTTGAATCGTTCCCCTCTAAGTGATTCTTTCAAGCAGGCAAACAAAAAACAATCACAGGGGGATAAATCTGGAGGGTAGTGAGGGTTTCCCAGTGCATTTTTTCCCTTCTATTCCTTGTCAAAATTGCAGTGAGCGGCTTGGAGTCGTCATGGAGAAGGACATCTCTGATAGGCATCCCCCATCTTTTGTTTTGATAGGCAGCTTTTATTGAATATAGCAGCTGGCAAAAGTAAGCCACATTTACCGTTCATTGATTGTAGAGGAAATCATGAATAAAACTCCCCTTGAGAAAAAAAAAATTGTTGCAAGAACTTTTACTGGCTGACAAGATGGGTTTTAGTTTTCAGTGGGTAGCTCTCATCCTTCCTTCACTTTTTATTCACCATTTTTGACTCTGGAGTGTAATGAACCCATGTCTCATCACATATGACAATAGCACCTCAAAACATCATCTCCTTCTCACCAAAATCGATTCAGAAATCTCTCGCAGATCTCCAACCTGACCTGTTTTTAATTTTTGATCAACAACCTTGGAACCCGTCAAGCATTAATTTTTCTTAAGCCAAGATGATCAGTGAATACTCCCATAGCTGACACCCACTTCTGGCACGATTTCTTCAACAGTGAACCGGTGATCACTTTTAATAAGTTCTCAAATGGCATGGATGTTGTAAGTTGCAAGATTTGACCTAGGGGAGTAGATCATGAATTTCGTTTTCTACACTTTATTGCCTGGCTTTAAATTGTCTGGCCCATGTATGGACTCAATTCTGGGAGTGTTAAGTCCCCAAAGTATACCTTTAAATGAGTTAAAATTTCTATGGGTTTATAACACTTTCATTAGTTAACATCTTTATGATTATACGTTGTTAAACAAACGATGGAACCTTTTGCTCACTCATGACTGTACTGATGACAGAACAGAGCAGAGGAGCTAACAAAACTGGTTCCCCCTCACTAACATAACGAACATTAACCCCCCTCCACCAACCAGCTCAGAACTGCTTCCTGTGTAGAATAACAAAATTACAATTTAAATCTTATTCACCCTTGCATGTTTACAAAGAAGACATGCTTAATAAAAAGTTCATGAAATGAATCACTACAAACCCAAATCAAAGTGCGATTTATTGCATTGGGGACGCAATTCTTCATTTTAGCCTGTGAAAAAAATTTGGAGTCTGAGGAGAAAAACCATTTTTTTTATAGCTTATGGCAAGAATACTATTTTTTTAATTTAAAAGAATTAGGCTGTATATTAAGTTTTTTAAACAAACTCATACATTATCATGTGTAATGTAGTATAAATGATATGAATTAAGGTTTTGACTGACTTTCTGCTTGTCAAGGTTATATAAATCTACACCCACTATGACGTGGCTTGATAATATAAATTTTAACATGCTGATATCTACTGATTTTTTGGAAATTACGGTTTAATCCATTAACTAATGTAATGCCTAACTAAACAAAATACATGTACATACAATCACTCACTACCTCACAGATATTCAAATCTATTATGTAGAATGAATAGTCTCAGCTGATCTATACTATTGATGAAATCAATTCAACATTACGGATTCATCATAAATCCATTTTACATTTCATCATAATGAATCAACTACGAATTGCAACTTACACATAATTAAACTATAATTAAGGATAATGATGCTATGCAAACATATAAATTCTTTTCTTTTAATAAAATAAAGTACAAATTTCAATCTACAAACATTTGAAATAAATATACTCATACACATACAAGACAGACTGTACAACTGAAAAGATGTCTACAAAGATACTTACAGATTATAACTACAAAAAAACATTCTGAAAATAAATAAATTAACTAACCTGTCCATCAGCCATACCAAGAGCTGAATTAAGAATAAAATCAGGAGGTGCTAATGTATCAGCTAATGCAACTGCATCTGTTTTAAGCTCTGAACAAAGATTTAATATGTTATCCCTTAATAACACAGAAGTTTCAGAATTTTGTAAATATCCACCTGTACATTAATAATAAAGAAATATTACAAAAAAAATATTTACACAAAATATATCTATTTTAAATAATACAATCACTTGTAATGTATAATATTTATTTTATAATCTGTGATGTTTTGAAATACTTCTTTCATTTTCAAACAAAATAAAAATATTATGCTAAAACATTAATTCCATTTACTATGTTACTGTGCAAAATAAAAAAAAAAAACTTGTAATGCATAGCATAGAAAAGCTTTTTGTGATGAAGATACAGAAACAAATGACAGTCAATGATCTATTGGAATTCCTTATCCTAGAAGCAAACTTGAAACCTACTGTACTTTATTAAGTTCCTGTGCCAACTTGAGCATCAAGGTAACTCAGGCCGTTCATGCAAAAATACCATTTAACAAATTAACTGTTTTATTTGAGTTAAAAAAAATTACTACAGAAGTTTACTGACCTTGATAAAGTGTTGCTAAATGTTTTTCTAAACACCAAGAACCATATAATCTTGCTAACTTTAAAAGTACATTCTGTAAATTTTGTTCATCACAGTTTTCCTTAATAAACTGTAGAAATATTTTCAAAATATAATGCTGAAAAAAAGAAAATATTTATAATTACAGCAAATAAATTTCAGCAGCATATTAAAAAAATAATCCAAATTATTAGAAAAATAAGTGAAGCATAAAGTGAATTAAATTTCAAAGAGGTAATCTCAGAAGGATTTCAAAAACATAAGAATAAATAAATAAAGTAAACATAAAATAACCTGAAAATAAATTGAAGTGACTGTAAAATACAAAATACTGGTTGAAGTTTTTTAAAGACAACATTTAAAAACAAACTACAGAGTTGAATTTTCTAATTAGACCAAAACGGTACTTATTATTTACAGAACCAGATCTTTCCATGAACCTTCTACACCAGCTATTAATACCAAATGCTTTTGGCCGACACATTTGTATTCTAAGAATGATAAAGGGACTCGCTCACCTTTACTCAGGAACATATCACGCAGACACTTCTTCTACAATCCAGACATCCCAACATTTATCCCTTTGGTGGTCGGGTTTCAATTAACCACACTTCTCAGGAGTGGTCGACCTGAGATTGTACAAGACTACACTTCATTCACATCATCCTCTGAAGTAATACCTTACGGTAGTTTCGGAGGCTAAACAGATAAGAGAGAGACATCCCAACATGGATCTTGCAGAGTCCAACCTACACTCACAGAACCCATATTGGAGAAACAATCAAGAATTTTTCTATAAGGAAAAGGAAGGCGCAAAAACTGACCCATTGTTTTTGCAACATGAAAGAAATGGTCCATAAAGTAGCTCAAGCCTCTTTCCAGGCAGCCAAGCATGGGAAATTGGAATATATTTTTTTCAGAATAGGAACAGTTAGATGGAGGAGCCTTGAGAATTACCATGTATGACAGTACACAAACAAATAACTGAAAATTTTCAGGTAGCCCAAGAGGCTATGTTGTGTAATATACCCTGAATGTAACATTATAATCAATGCCTACCTTGAATACAATCACCTTTACTCTTCAACACATCAAACTTGATAAACATAGCTTCAGCTGTTACCAGGAGCAATTTACTAATGATCAGTAATTTTGCAATGACCAATTTAAATGTATACAACACATATATTCTGCTCTTCCTCCAGAAACTACAAAATCAAGAAGTTCAGACTTTCTAAAGCAACAATTATTAGAGCATGAAGAATTCCACTGAATTATACATTTTTGTATAAAATTCCCAAAATTTTTAAATCAAAAATGTTCCACTTGCCTTAGAAACTATTAAGCCTGTCACCTTCAAAGAGATCCCCTCCTCTTAAAATACGGAACAACCAATGTTTCTTATATCCTTCAAAACATCTCTGGAACATTTCATTCATGACTGAACAGTTTGGAAAGCAAATTTTTCTTGTCAAATTAATCAATTGAAAACATCAACCTTTCATATTCATTTTTACTTTGCATGAATAGAAAAATTCAATGATGCTAGCTCAGATGAATGAAGTGGATGGAACAACTATTGCCTCATAAATTTCACCAAAAACTGGTTAATAGCGATTTGTGCGCAAGCACATTGTTAACATAAAGCAGAATGTTTGACTTTCAAGCTTTAGGATATTCTTTTTTTCTGTAGTCTCATAAAAATGTTTCATTTCAAGATAATATTTCTTATTCACTATCTTGCTTTCAGGAAAAAATTCATAGGGTACAATTGTCACAGTTGAAAAAACTATCAGTATAACTACACTATTTTCTATTATCTTGTTTATTTGGTCATGGGAACCCTTTTGACAACCACTCTAATGAATGAGATTTTGTTACAATACTGCATCCATACACCCATATCTCATATCCAGTAATGAAATATTTTATATAGCTGTCATCCTATTTAGCTCAATTCAGAAGCTCTTGACTCACATCAACTCAATTCTGTTTTGCTTGTCTGTCACTAACTGTGTCCTAAATTATGATTTCATGCTACACAGTATTTGAAATGCTACTTCTTCAGCTACCTTACAAATAGATAAACAGTAGTTTTTGAAATGCTATTTTTCCAGTTATCTTACAATAGATAAAAAAACAATTAAATGAATGAATGATGCATTTGATTATGCAGATTTTGAAATTTCTCTAGTTGAATTCTGTTGTAGGCTGTTGAACAGAAAAAGACTTGTATTTACAAAATCTTTGTTTTTTTGAGGAATTTAGCAGAGATTTGAAATTTTTTAGTAAAGGAGGACAGAGGCCCAGATTTACCCAATAGGCTTAAACTCTTCAGGAAGGATTACAACAATATGTGCTTTGAAAGTTTAAACTTGTACTGCTTATTATTAATTTTTGAAAAAAATAGTAAATTATACATCCAAAACTTGGAACGACTTACCAGCAATATGAAACACTAAAACTTGAGGTTTGTGAATAATAATTGGAGAAATATATTACTTACAAACTAGTGAAATTTACAAAAGGCTACTGCTTTTACTTTTGCATCATAATTACTACTTTTATTTCTATAATCATTCATTTTTAACTTAAATAAAGTATGCAACGTTCAATGAATAAAATTTCATGATAACTGGTTATTAATTTTTATATAAATCTGAATGATAGCAGAAAGGAAAAAGATCACAATAGTCTCAATAAGATTAAAAAACTATTGTAAACTGTTGCATGGTTGAACTCTTGTAATGACCTTAATTCACAACTATTAACATCTGTAGAAAGTCACAAATTACCAATTTATAGTGCAAGTAGTAATGATCAATGTGGGTATGTTATACCAGGTGATTCAAAAAGGATTTCTCAACTATAAAAGCATATAAAAATTTAATTAGATAACGTAAGATTTGGCTGAGGACTCGTTTCATAGCAAAACATATCAAGTTTTTACTCACATAGTTCATTAATACCAAATTCGGGCACCAGTGTTATTAAAAATTGGTATATCACGTGCTCACTGTAGGTTTTGGTTTCGCAATTTGCAGTCAGCAACTGCAGTTCAATGTAATTTTTGTAGAGAGTACAATTCAGAGTCTCATAATAGGCATACAAGTTATTCTTGGCATCAGACCTTTGAGACAGATTATTCTTCTTCCAGACAGAATGGCAATGTTCTTCTTCCAGAAGGTAACTGTGAATGGAATCATTTATCTGGAAATGGCTCAAAATTTTTTAATTCCTCAGACAATGATGACCAAAAAGGACGCCATTACTATCAGCATAATGAGGTACCATCTCACTAGTGGCTAGAAATCTGAGATTTTCTTGATACTCATTTCCCAGGTTGGTGGATTGATTATGATGGTTTTAGTTGCAGTCGCCTAGTTCCCCAAATTTGACCCTGCTAGATTTTTTCTTGTGGGGTTTCATTAAAAACTGAGTTTATGTACCACCTTTGCCGGCTGATCTTGTTAACGCTGCAGTTGTAGAAGTAATGCTTGATTTGCTACCTACAGTCTGGAATGAAATCGACTTCAGGTGGGATCTATGTCGCATTAAATTTGAGAGCCATGTCAAACCAAAATGAATGAATGTTGTCATAAATGGAAGCCAATCAAACCAAAGTGAATGATGGGTAACAAAACTGATGTGTTTTCCTATGAAATGAGACCTCACCTGAACATAAGTTATCTAAATAAATTTTTATATGCTATTTAAATTGTGAAGTCCTTTTTGAATCACCCATATATCACTTAATAATACAATTTAGGAGGTTCACTAAGGTAGGAAATGTTATTAATAAAATCTATTAAGAATGAGAAAAATATATAATTCCTAGTAACAATTCAATTAAATACCTCATTTCTGACAAAAAAGTAAGTGAAAGGAAATTAAAAGGGAATTCTTGTTTATCTAATTTATGTAACAGCAAAGTGAATTGTTGTATATGATCTTTTCCTCTGAAGGATGGAGGACAAATATTCAAAATTGATTATAATCTCAGAGGGGCAAAATGTTTGAACTTTAACTGCATTGATAATACTAACCTCAATATATGCTTTTGAAAGAGAATGAGCATAATAAACTTGTGAATCATTTCTAGCAGTAAAAAGAGTTTTTCCTAAATTAATATTTCTTTGAAATCGTTCTTGTGAAACCTTCAACAAATAACATACCAACCACTGATATGCAGCAATAAGACCTGAAAAAACATAAACAACTCGTAAAGTATTTATAAGAATTATAAAAATATTAGAAGGAAGCATTAAGATTTATTAAATTCAATGCTTTCATGTAATCCTCCAAATAAGCTTTTATAATTAATGTGAGGTTTTTTCTGCAAACTGACTGTTAGGTAACAGTTAAATAAAAAGTAAGATTTTATTTTTAAAACATGAGATATTACATACAGAAATGTAGTTGTGTGTACATAAAACATAACTAAAGACATAGTTTTCAATAATTAAAAAAAGTCTTTTTAAAAATATGACTTTACCTTCAATATTATTTATGTATACATTACCTTATTTCTCTCATAAATGCCATCCATACTCGAACAATTATAGTACTTATATACTAACATCAGCTTTTACATTGTCAAAGAACTATAATTAATTTACACAAACCATCCTTTTCATAAACTCCACATCGGTTTTTAAGTGTTGGTAGCCAACCAAATCTTCATCAAGAAAGAGATATAACTCACTCAGCTTATATCTGGGCTTAATAAAGGAAGGCTGAAAATCTTCCACTTCTTAGTAAATTAAAATCTTTTGTGTGACCATAACAGTTATTCCAAACCTTTTAATGTAGAAGAATAACTCTCTTTATGAATAATTTTTTCCCACCAGCACTTTCACGTATAATATTACCATAAACATGATGCATTTGTGGATCTTGGTGGTGCTGTGTCCTTATGCTTGTAAAAAACTTCAACCTCATGATAGTAGAAGTAATTATAAGTTTTATGTTTCATCAACTACTGCTTTACCCATGAACAGAATGTTCAACAGAAGGGATGTAATGAGATTATAAACTTTAGTAGCTACTATATATGACATACTGCTATGTCAACCGGTTTATTTTCTAAAAACCAAAGAATCTTTGTTTATTTTTTATTATTCTACTAGGGACAGTAAATAATTAACAAGACAAACTATGCAGAGAAAAACGGTTCATTCAATGACAATGAAACTTTCTGAGGGTCAAGTTGGCAACCATGGGAACACAATCATCTTTTCAATCATAATTAATCTAAACACAAACTCTTTTTTTGATTTCAGAATGTCAGCTCTGCTTGAAACATGTATGTCAGAAGGGCAACATTCCATGATAAGATTTTTGCTATCAGAAGTTGTCACAACTGGCATAAATTTACTCAAGAATGTTGAAACAATATGTTTACACCACAGTAATATGTGTAAGTGGATGGAACACTTTAATTCAGGCAAAACAAGTGTGATTGATCTTCATCACTCTGGAAGACCAGTTGAAGTTTTGACTATCACACGCTGCAAAATCACATAAATGATTTTATTCATGAAGACAGACCAGTCAAAATTTCCCAAATTGCTATTTTGTGTAATATTAGTGTTGAAACCATGCACTCAATCATTCATGATGTACTGAATTATCACAAAATATGTTCAAGATGGGTTCTAAGACCGTTGACTCAAGCCGTAAAGATACTAGGAATAGTATTTGTTCTGAGCTCAAAGAATGGTTAGAAAAAGGTAATTACTTTCTACATAAGAAACATAAATACACCATTTCAAGCCCGAATTCAAACAACAAAGTCTTGAGTGGACAAATTCGCCCACCAAAAAAATTGTAAAACTCACACGTCAGCCAGTGAAGTGATGTTGGAAGGTCTTCTGGGACCTGCAGTGCTCAATTTTTAGTGACTATTTAGAATAACAACGCACAGTGAATAGCAAGTACTATTCTAATATGCTGCAACAGAAGAAGAGATCTGCAATAAGGCAAAACATCAGGGCGCTCTCTCAAAAGATGTGATTCTCTTGCACGACAACATGTACCTCCACATCACTTAGAGAATGGGAGAAACACTAGAGAAGTCTAGTTGGGAGGTGTTGCCACATCCTCCTAACAGGATAAACCTCATCTTGTCCGATTTTCATTTGTTCAGCTTGTTCAAAAACTTTTTACATGGCAAGATGTTTGACAACAATGAAGCAGTACATGAATGATTAAGCCACTAGGTTCAAACCGACCAACAAAAAGACAAAGCTTCAAACAGACCTCTAAGCTATGGGAAATCAGAAAGCTCACAAAACGGTGGAACACGTGTTGAATGTTGCTGGAGACTATGTTGAAAAAGTAGTGTAAGTTTCATTATTATTGAATAAATTGTTTTTCTCAACATCAATTTGTCTTGTTGATTATCGAATGTCCCTCATATATTTTTAGTAATTGATACTGGCTGAGAACTTGAAAGAAAAAATGCAAAAATTTAATTGCATGCTGCTTAAAAATCATTAAAGCTATATTTAGTAATTAATGTACGAGTGTTTTTTTTCAAGGTCCAATTGGTCGCAAAATAAAAATCAACGCAAAAATCAGAAACTTTGCGCATATGTGTTGCACAATGTCTCTAGTATGGCCTTCAATCAGGCCGCATCACTTCGTTTAGTTTTTGAACATGCAGCTAGCACATAAACATGTCTACAACAATAGCATCTCCTGCCAAGTGTGAAGTGCGTGCAGTAATTCGAATTCTTCAGGTTGAGGGGTGTAATGCAGCTGAAATTCATTGACGAATAAGTAATGTGTACAGTGAAACTTCAATGAGTGACAGCAAAGTGCGAGAATGGTGAAGAAACTTCAAAGCAGAACGTACAGATGTTCATGATGCAGGAGGTCAGGGAAGGAAGCGAGTGTCAATTGATGATCTTGTTAAGCAAGTGGATGAGGCAATTCAAGAAAATCGTCGGTTCACAATTTCTGTATTGAATGATGATTCATTTCCTGAAATTTCAAAGTCAGCTCTCTACACCATTGTGAGTGAGAGACTTCAGTACCGCAAACTGTGTGCGAGATGGGTTCCCAAGATGCTGTCCAACCATCACAAAACAATGAGAATGGACGCCTCCCTAACGTTTCTCCAGTGCTACCACAATGAAGGAGAAATTTTTGAACAAAACTGTCGGGATGAGACATGGGTCCATTTTGAAACTGAAGAAATAAAAGAACAATCCAAACAGTAGATGCATTCTCATTCTCCCAGTAAACCAAAGAAGTTCAAGCGGACCTTCTCCAACAGAAAGCGTATGGCTACTGTGTTCTGGGATTGGAATGGAGTTCTCTTGGTGGAATTCATGGAATGTGGCACGACCATCACTGCAGCCTCATACAACATACTCTTCAACGTCTACGAAGGGCAATTCAGAATAAGCGGAGAGGAATGTTGTCATCAGGCATTGTCTTTCTCCATGACAATGCTCGGCCGCACACTGCAGTTGTAACAAAGAAGCTGCTGCAGTGTTTTTGTTGGGAAGTGTTTGATCATCCACCATACAGCCCAGACTTGGCTCCATCTGATTTTCACCTCTTTGCTCACATGAAACGCTGGCTAGGAGGACAAAATTTTGGCACAGACATCGAGCCGCAGACCAGCGTAGAAACATGGCTGAAAACACAGGCTGCTCCATTCTATGATGAGGGTATTGGAAAGTTGGTACCATGCTACGACAAATGTCTAAATTGGAGTGGCAACTATGCAGAGAAATAGCGTAACTATGTACTTGTTACAAATAAAAAATTAGTTATTTTCACTGTGGTTTTAATTTCGTGACCGATTGGACCTTGAAAAAAACATAACCCTCATAAATAACTCGGTGATAAAACAATCATTACAGTAAATGTTTCTGAATAATAATGAGGAAAACCCATGTATTGAATATCAAACCCAGCACTAGTAAAACATAAAGGAAGCAATATAAACATATATCTTTATTACAACTGGCAATGAATTTTAGCATACTTAAATGGTATTAAATTGTAAAATCTGATAACACTATCCATACAGTTAAATATCACACATGTTTTTGCTCAATTGCTTATTTGTTCATTACTGTTTATATTGGATGCTACAAAATCATACTCGCTGAACTACACAAAATTATATACCATGTAGAAAAAATATTAATAACTTAGCTGTATGTAAATTTATGTAAAAATTATCACTTGTAGATTGATGAAGAATGAAGACTAGTTAAAATGTTATGAATTACTAATGTTTTCCTTGGAACTACTAAATTTTCTTAGCAATTTTTTTAACAAAATTAGTGGTGGATGATTTGTGGGTAAAGGGTGTTCAAACAGGAGTAATATTGTGTTCTTAATTCCTGTAAGGAATAAAATGCCTGAACTTGGTTATAAATTCAATGCCTTTGTTTATAACATTTTTACACAGTATTTAAATCAGTATTAACATAATAAATTACTTAAAACCCTTGAACTTCATCTTCAAAACATTAATTCTAAGCAATGCAAAATCCTATTTCAATTAGTTCTTCATCAGGATTAATTTCCACCAATTTTATATCAAATATTTCCATCCAAGAGTGAAGATAATAATGATGGGGCATACAAATTTTATGCAATCAATTTTTAATTCTGATAAATAAAACCATCCAATTCTAAAACAGGTCACATTAAACTTACATAATTTTATTTTGCATTTCATAATGTTGAACTTTTACATACAAGCTTGGATCTGTCATTTTACTTTGTTTCCCATACTTTAAGAAATCCATTTATTTAATCCTACTTTCTTCAGACAGTAGTTAATTGTAGGATTAGACTATTATTTATACTTGAGCTCTTTCTTCATTTTTTCAACTATATATAAATGTAAAATTATCTATTATTGTCAATGAATTACACTATTTGAAACGTATTTATTTAAAACTTACTTATTTGATCTTTACCTAAATCATTATTTTCATAACAGATATTATTATAGTATTAAAGAAGATTATTTGGTTGCTAGTCACACAATGTGAACTAAATGTAGAATTTATTTGGGCAGCTATTAAAACTTGTAAGCTATGAAAGACCGAGTTGGGGGGTAGTCTCACCAGAACTGTGGAAGAAATACTACAACACAAAAATAATTGAAGACACTATTAGGAAAAAGATAATTTGTAGCAGACAGCTCAAGCGCTATAGCAACTGTAGCTGATCTACACTGATTCTGGTAATAGCTCTTGTTCATCCAATAATAAATCAATCCTACAATTAATCACAATCAGAAAAAATAGATATATAAATGAATTGCTTCAAGAAAGGAGAATATAATAAAATGAGAGGTCCAAGCTAGTGCTAAACTTGTGTTGTATAGTTTTTTTCTAATGGCAAGCATTCAAAAATGGTGTCTTTTTCCAATCTCACTACAATAACATACTTTAAAAATAGTAATTTGATGTGAAATTGGATGTTACAGTTTGTTTTTACATACAATTCAAACTTATGTGCATATAATTTCTGCATTAACAGTAAGTTATTGGATTCACTATTTTGTAAAGATGAGCAGTCAAATGAATGCTGAATGTCTCTGATTAGAAATTAGCTACTATTTATATATCTCATGATTCATAAGATTTTTAAACTGTGCAAAAGCTAGAAATAAAACTGAATAATCTACATATTTAATGCAAAATGTTTCATTCACTTGTAAATATTATCTACAAGTAATTAATCATATATAAAAACTGCATGGCATCATATGATTCTTTAAATTTACCATACAGTAAATGTCCACACAAGATATTTATTACTAACTGGTTAATGATACTAAGCATTTCATATTTTTTTGTTTCTACAAATTATGTCTATAAAAAATCAATGAAAAGGAAAGTCACTGAAATGGTTTATTTAATTTAGCATTTCATTCTATAATAAAAACACTGTCAATAGTATTCATACAAACAAAAAATTATTTTTGGGGGGAGGGAAAAATTTTGTTTGTGGTGGTGTCATTGATTAAACTCATTTAAAAACTAAAAAAAAAAATTTTTTTTTGGGCGGGGCCAAAATTCTTTTCGGCAGGCGGGGTCAAACCTTTCTTGGGGGTTTCGTAGATTAATCTCAAAAAACTGAAAAAAGTTTTTTTTTGGGGGGGTCAAATGTTTTTGGGGAGGTGTTGATAGATTTCACTTAAAAAGTAAAAAAAAAATTTTTTGGAAAGGGGGAGGGGTAAATTTTGTTTGGGGTGGGGTCGTTGATAAATCTCTTTTAAAAACTAAAAAAAATTTTTTTTGGGCATCTATATATACTGCGTATCGCCTATTCCCTCTCCATGCAGTTACTTGTCTATAAATACTATGTATCACCTATTCCCTCTTCATGCTCTGACTTGTGTCTACGCAAAAACTTTGTGATGCGAGATTTCAGAAACATAATCAAGCGAAAGTGCCCAACGGGCCAATAGAAGTTATCACTTCAAAAGAAATTAAAAACTGATTTCTTATGAAAATGATGTAATTTGGACATAGTAGCTCTCCTTTGAATTATACAGTCTATATATACAAAAAATATAATACCAGTGAATCCTCAACCAAAATTAAACTCCTATTTGCTATTCTGTACACTTGAATAAAGTGCACACTGACCTATATGTTTTTTCCCCACTTGAATCTCTTTTTTACAACTAGAATCATACATTACAAACCAATAATTCTACACATTACTGTGTGTTTTGTCTTATTTTTCTAAATTCAGGGCAAGATGTTAGGTGAAAGATATTGTCATAAGCATGAATTTTCAACATTATTTTTGTGAGCTTTTTATTTTGGTAGTACAAATAAAATGTTACTAGCAGGAATCATTAAAAGTAATAACACTACAGAAGAGTTGCAATGACAACACAGAAAATCACTTTACTCCTCACTTCTATGGTAAGACTGGCATGGGATGTTTGTAAGTCTTTTGAATAGTTTTAACTATTAAGGATTGACTGGCATCTATAGTTAGATCTCCATATTTTGTTTAATTACTACACCTAAGACAATTTTTAAATGAGAATAAATACATTAAAACTAACTTACTTTCAGG
Organism: Zanna intricata; assembly: GCA_010016005.3. NCBI lineage: Eukaryota > Metazoa > Arthropoda > Insecta > Hemiptera > Fulgoridae > Zanna > Zanna intricata. The sequence goes on from JAAAKQ030512010.1 coordinate 24,389, forward strand.
TAAACTGATATCACTTGATGAAAACTGGCTCTTAAGTATATTATTCATGTCTGCAAGAAAGTCAACAGAATGTAATGGAGTTTTAAAAACTCCAGAATCATTTTTACTCAAGCTTAATAAAGAAAGTAACCAATTACTAGTTTGCTGAACTAGAACATTATTATCTCCTTCATAGGTGCAGTTAGGATCATGATCATTTTTCAAATCACCAATACCAGCAACTAAAAAAAATAAATTAAACAAATGATTAAAAAAATTGTTTTACTACTAACTGATACCGTATTTTAATAAAATATTTTATACAAATTGAGAATATTTTAAAAATACAATATACGTGTTAATAAAACATTAGAAAAATTAACATTAAAACTCAAAGAAATTCAGGCGTAACAAAAACATGTATTTACTATTTATTTCCACATTCTATACAAAAGAAGGAACAGAAAATGTTCCATTATCTCAACAAAATCAAACTGAGAAATCATTGTATTTACTACACATGCTTAAACCAATTTTTTTTAGTAAATGAAACATTGCAGTGTTAAACAAATTTAAAAAAAAAACAATTTTTTAAACTTTTATATTTAATCATTACCTTTTTATCAAAATACATTTTACTAACTGTACACAAAATGACATTTGATTTTTAAAAATCATTGACAAACTACCAAATTATTTGAAAAAAATTGATGAGATAATTTTCAGTTTGATTTCATCTCCTCCACTAATAAAAATAACTAAACTGAAATAATTACAATTTAGTAACACTAGCAACAGAAAGTAAATATGTAAATAACAGATTTCATTAGAATCCACTTTCACCATTTAACTTTACTACAATAAAAACTGTGGATTTGCCAGTTTTTATAAATTACCTCACAAAATGCTCATCTTAGCAAATGCTAATTTTCATTAATCATTTGTATTATTTGTAAAGATATAGGTACAGTTCTTGACTGCAAAAAATCTCCAGCCATATGATCACTCATTCACATAATGCAACTCTTCTTGTACTACCCTTTGGATTTCTTGAAAATGTTACAAAGCCAGTACTAATATTGGAAATAAAATCGGAATAAAAATGATGCAATCAATTTTCTAAAATAAAATCAAAATTATCACAAAATTTTTTTTATAAAAAATTTGTTTAAAATATGGTCATAAATTGTTTATACAGAAAGGCTTAATATTTAAGCTACAAAAATATATTAATACAAATTGATAAAATTAACGATTACAGAAATATAAATGATTAAAAAATTAGCAACTTTGCCATCTTGAAATCTGTGAATGTTGTGTAACTTTCTATTTATTAGAAAAAGCTGGAGTAAATGTGTGTATTTAAATATTATAATGGTGCCTCGGTTCAATCTTGAGACAAAAGAAATATCAAGGAGAAATGTATTAATTTTCATATAACATTTTTTGGTATTTTTTGTTAGGTAGTGTTTACAGATATACTTTTTTATAATACACTTGTATATAATTTAAATTTTTTATTTTAAGATTACACTGAATCCAGTTACAGTGTAGCAGTTGATTTTTTCAAACTCAGCTTGATATCTCAAAAGACAGAAGTGTTAATTGAACTCCTAAAAAACTCCTATAAAATAGCATTTGGATCCAATTAAAATTAATTTTCTCAAATTGTAATTGAACCAGTATCTTGCAGCATGAGAGAAAAATGTAATAAAACTTGTTTAACAATTATGTTAATCCAAAAAATTTAGATACTCTACGCACTAAGTGTAATACACTACTTTATATCCTTAATAGCAACCTTTTTCAAAATGAAACAAAACATGACTGTTATGTTGTAATAACCAAAGTATTGATGCTGGAAAATAATATTAAACTGATAATCATAAATCCATCATCATTCACATATATGACACAAATTAAATCTGAGCAATCCAAGTGTAATTAGAATTAATACTGAAATAATTACGTTTTGATTTTACACAATAAATTAGCATCCTTTTTTTACAGCACCTTTTAAATAACCATGTCCTCCACATGCCTCCCGACATTCTTGAATTCCATCACGAACAGTCCAAGCAGCAATTGGTTTTGAAGCACTTGAAACTGCATGTATTTCAGGCCCCATAGATGCCTTAAACAAAATTTATTATGTAATTTTTTTCCATATATCAGTAACAAAAATACACAATACAAATCTATTGTATAATATACCATACAAAATTATATTCACAGTTATGAAATAATTCAAAAGAAATAAACGTACTTACTTGTTATCTTGAACTTACACAATCTGTAATGACTTTTCTCAAATATTTTTATCCTAACTAAAGGTTCAAAACCTTTTGATTCTGAAACAACTCTTATCTCTTCACTAATCTGATTCATACAAAGAAATAAGATTCAGTTCATTTTATATCACACAGTACAGACACCATGGATAACCTATCATTTTTTTTATCATTTATTTATCTGCTATATAATATTTATGTTATTTACTTTCTTATATTCCAGGAAGCTGCAGATTAAAAATATTATTTTAAACATTGTCAAACAGCATTTCTGATGCACATCTTTAGTTCATGATAAATTCAACCAATATCTTTCTCTGTAATGATGAGTAGTATCTTGACATTTTTATTTCACTACTTGACAAACTTTCTAAGTTGTAAATGAGTTAACTCAAAAAGAGCTTTACAGTTAGCATAAGTGTTCCTCATATAAAGAGAAGCAAAAATTATGTTTCTGCAACTGACAACTATGTGATGAAAACAAACTTAATAAAACCAACGAATGAAAACCAGTTTTAAAGTACAAACAGAAAGTTAGAAGCTCAAGCTCTCGTTCTTTACAAAACAAAAGGCAAGATTCACCCAGCCCTATTCTTTCATCTGCTAAACAGTTTTTTGTTAATCTCAGTATCATAACTATCTTAAAATTTCCTGACTGGTTCCCTTAATAGAACAAACATACATACGTCCTTTAAATATATTTCAGTTGAGAAGTATAATTTTTCCATATCCCATCAGCTACCACAAATCAGACATTAGTTATGTCTGACGTTTCTAACTGCTTATCTACTTGAATCCTAATTTTCTGATAGCATGAATGTAGAATACAGTTTCAAAACACAGATGAATTAAAATATAAATATATAATTATGTTGATTTTACACTTCCTTGCTGCATATAATACATCATCGTGCTGTATTACACACAGCTAACCCAACCTTACAAACCTCAAATAGACATGCAGAGTATATAGATTTACTTAAGATAAACATGTACTACAAAAATAAATAAATACAATAAAACAAATAGTTACAATAAAAAATTATAGATAAAAAAATGTAAACAGATTAATAACAATTTTAACAATGATTTATGTTTAGTAACCACAACAGAAGCATAAATAGAAAAAATCTTATCATTGCTATAGAATAATTAAACTGCAAATTACATTAAAAAAAAACTTTAAATACTTTAGAATGCCATGCAACATGAATAAAGAAATAGTTTTATGTTTTCCTTTATTTTTTATTGAACAAAAATTGTAATAACTTTTGTACCAGTATAAGAAATAATTTTTTTTTTGGGTAAAATTTAAAGAAGATAAAATAACCATAAACTACGACCACCATAAACATAATCTAAAATGCTAAATGAGTGAAAAAGTGAAAAATAAATTTGTAATATAAAGTAAAAATAAATAAGTAAAATAAATTTGTAATACAATCGAGCCGGCAATGGCAAAGATAGTGGCGGGGGGGGGGGGGCAGTGCAATTACACGATGTGCAGACCTTGCTCCTACCTATCTTTTTTTTACTCAAATGCAGGATTGGAGATTGAAAAAAATTGTCCTTGTACTAGAATAAGGTTAAAAACATGTTAAAAGTTGTATAACATAAATGTAAGTACAATTACCATTCTATGATCCATCTCGCCCATAAACAAGTTCATTTGAAAATCAGTAAATATGTTATTTAAATAATTTGCAAATATATTCAAAGCATATGCTGCAGCCAAGTATGGAAACAACCTCCATTGCTAAAACAAAAACAAAAAAAAAAAGAAATAATTATTTTTCTGCTAAATAGTCAAAATGCTAATAAAAATTTGACTAAAAATCATGCCGAGTCAAAATATTCAATAAAGTATATGAAAAAATTTAAAGAAACTTAACTGGTATTCATCACAAAAATCTTGAAACAGAAAAAATTTTCTTGGCTTAATAACAGAAAATTAAAAAAAAGAATTTAAAAACGACTTATCACAGAAAGTATGCTCCTATACTATCACTGGGATTCTGCAACTCTCTTTATTTAGAGCCAGTGCTTGCACATGTATGGGCCTCATCCTCCAATCACCAGTCTTGCTTCTTTTTTTTTTTAGTTAACACTGTTTATAATATCCATTAAAATTGTGAACAATAGCAGATTGATACTATCACCTTGTTTTATTCCCCAACCCATTTGAATTCCTGAATTGTTTCCCCACATAACCTGACTTTTGCTTTCACACAGGGATGTACTCTTAATTTGGTCCCAACTTCTTTTTATATGCATGACATCAAATGCAGCCACCAAATCTAGAAAGACTACGTGCAGCTTCCTTCTTTAACTCATAATCTTGAATACTGCCTCTTGATTCAGTGTACATGGTTGTAATCAAAGAGAAGTGTTTTCTTTCGTAATAAATATACACTATATAATCTTAATTATAAAAATTTCATAATAACAGTAATATCAAAATAGTAAATCATTAAAAATATTTATGGGCAATATAGTTGTTCTTAAATCTAAATTAAATTTTTATTAATAGCATGGACAAAAATAAAAAAAAATGAAACATAATTATAAATTATAGTATTTAATGTAATGAAAGATTCTTAAACAATTCAAAATATTAAGGCAGTAATCTTGGAAACAAGAATATAATAAATAATTCATACAAAATCAATTATACTGCTACAAAAGATAATCAAACAGTTAACAAAATCCTTTAATACATAAACTACATTGTAACTAAGCTTTGCTAAGACAGAAGAATATGTAGACCTGCACATCAACAAAACAGAGCAATTGGGAAACGCTGATTAACATGAAAAGATAAAAGAAGAATAGATTAGCCCAATGGAATAAAATGTGATTTTTAAACTTTTATAAAAATTTTATTAAACTTTTATAGAAAGTTTAAAAATCATATTCTATTAACTTAATTATACTTTTATTAACTTGAACATAACTAAATAAATATATGAAAATATATCTTTCAGAACTATGATGAACCATTTGGTAAAGAGCAGATATTATCCCACCTCTGGGAAGGGGGTTTTGCATGTGATCAAAAAGTATATTTAATCTGTGTTGTACTTATGCTATTTTATCTTAAAAAATATTTTAGAAGCATATTTTCCTACACCAAAAAAAAGCAACTTTGATTTTTTTAAATTTTTTTAGGAAAACAATTGACTGTTTATTGAGTTACAGCATTTTTGTTCAGTTTTCAATTGATAAATTAATAATCCTTAATAATAACGATTATAAGTCTTCAAAAGTTAAATTAAATTTGCCTTTATTTACTACTAAATTATATATTAATTTAAACTTTCTTTTTCTGAAGCTACCAAGCATCAACTGCACTAAGTTCAGATAGTTTTATGAATATATAGGTAAAGTTTTTATTAAGAACATTAATTACTTTTAATTACCTTTTTGTTATTTAACTGGTTTGATGCTATTCCTGTCAATTTTTGTTTTACGTATTGTAATTGTCTTTTAACACAATTTCAATCTTTTACACATTCCTCAAAGACCAAATTAACTAAGCCTGAATATCTAAATATGGCCTATCGATCTAGTTTCTATATAATTCTGCATTCCCTTAATTGATTAACAACCTTTTAATTTTGTACTTTATCAACTTATCTAAAAATAGCTATAGTAATATACACTGCAAAAATCTCAAAATGGAGATAAATTTTCTTGGAGATTAATAACTGAAGATTAGAAAAATAAACTGAAGAAAGGAAACATGATTGTAAAAATTTTATATATGTAATCTTTGATTTATTAAAATCAGATAATCCATAAAAATAAAATAGATAGTGCTTTTGAAATTTCTTATGTCAGAATATTTCTTGATCAAGATTAATGATAAATTCAGTGGCAAAAATTATATAATAGTAAGAAATTTTGTAATTTTGAAATAAACATGCGTGTTCATAAGTTTATATTCTTCCATCCATATCATGCACATCCATTAAATTATGTAGTAAAATTAACCTGTAGTTGATATTCTATGATAGGCAATTCATCAATATCTTCTTCTGTTGAACCAAATTGTTTTCTAACTGCAGAATAACGAATAGCAATTACAATGGCTTTCATGAGATATAATGAACAGAGATTGGTTATTGTAACACGACCACCAGATAGTGCTCCAAGGGATGCACCTAAAAATATTAACTTAATAAACTCTAAATGTTACATAAATTATCACAAATAGTTTTAATTAAATGTATCTTATCATATACAAATTATAAAACAAATATGGAATATATCTATTCTACTGTAAATAATTTTAATTTAATTTTATTTTATATTCCATTGTAAGGAATAGATGATTTGTTTTCTTTTTAAAATTTTATTTAATATAAAACTAGTAATTTAAAATTATCTAATTCAGTTTATTGCTATTTCATTTAAAAGAAATTAAATTTTAATTTAATTTCATTGATATAAAATTACAATAATTACTTATGATTAGTAATTATCTTTTTATTTTTTTTATTAAAACATGTTCAGCAAACCTTGTTCTTTGACTTACAAAAATGGATTGGTGATTGTTTTTATTTATAAATGACAGTTTTCTGTCCTTCAAATTTATTTTTTATTCTGAATTTTAATCCTATTGTACAATATGGTGGTTTTTTTTTAATTGGATTCTTTTTGTCCTCCAAAAATGAAATGAAAGTTGAGTTTTTGAACAGTTATTAACAGCCAAATAGTCTTATTTAAATAGGGAAACAGCCGTTTCCCTATATCTGAGGACTGGGGCCTCCAAACCCAAAACCCTTTGGGTACCCCTTCAACCACCCTACCGTCATCTATTTTTCTCCTCAGAATTTCTCCCCCCCCCCGGAAATTTTTAAAAATCTTAACCCTCTCCCTAAATTTTCTTCCTTTCATTGTCCTGATACTCTACCACCTCTTCCTTTCCCTTATCACCCTTCCCTAGCCCAAGTTAAAGGGCAATCAGTAGAATGGAGACAGATCAGGCGAGTCTATCCCCCTCCGAGGAAATTAAAGTGTTTACGGCAGCACAAAAATCAAATGTTGAACTGATTACAGAGATGTACAGGGGCCTCCAGGATCAAGGAGCCACTGAAAAATTAATACTACGGCGATACTAGTAGCAAGCAACCTCAAGAACTCTCAAGAAGGAAAGAGGCGCAACGAAGAGGAGAATGCCCAGCTGTGGCTCTTACTCAAGCAAGGGGGATAGACTGGAACCTGTGCTACAAGCTATCAAGGAGCTGGTCAAGACCTGCAATCGACACAAAACAAAGAAGATCATGAAGGCGGTAGATAAGGTGGCCAAAATGGCCAAGGACTCCAAAGCTTGAGGGCTAAGAGCATTGAAAACCGGGAAACGTCAATGCAAACTGATGACAACAAACTGACTGAGGTCTCTAGGCACCTGGAGTCCGGCTCCCTGGAGGAGCTGAAAAGGGTGTTGGCAAAAGGTGACCTGCACTGACTTTTCAAAAAACAAAACTAATGAAGGGTCAGCCAACAAAAGATGAAAATGCTGGTAAAGTCTACGTATTAGACCAGACACACAAGGACAAGCAGATGCTAATGAATCATATCCAGAAGGTGGCTCCTAGCTTGACAAGCTGGCTGCAGGACTCGAAAGTCACTTCGGGGACTGTGTCATGGACATCACAGGACTTACGATACTAGGACCTGGAAGTGGGAAAAAGATAGCGGGACAGAACTATGCTGTCTTTGTGGATGGAAGCTCGCAAGTCGAGCATACGATTGCAGGGCTGGACACAGTAGCCAAGATACATTAGGGAGAAGTAGCAATGTAGTTGTTCAGCAGCACATGGTGGATGTTACAAGGAAGACAGTGGAGTTCTGGGTGCACATCAAAAACCGCGACATCAGATTCTATGCACCAGATCAACAAGGGACGTCCTATGCAGACCTCCTTAGGAAGATAAAGACAACAATCGAAGACAATCTTGCCGACAACATATTGTTGGTAAGAAAAGGTAAAGACGACGCCGTTGAGGTGCGGGTGAAAGAGGCAGAGAAGACCCCACCAGGCCTGAGATAGAAGATTCAGATAGCGGCCCCTGACGTCAAACACAAGACCGGCCGGCCTGCGCAGTTATCCATGTCAAAGCTCTGGACATGAAAGTTCAAAAAGAAGAGGTGGAAGAGGCTATCAAGAAAATACTTGGCGGAAAAACGGAGGCAAAAGTCACGTCGCTGCAACCCGCGTATGGGCTCGCGGAACCCGACAATAATACTACCGATCAAGAAAGGCCAGAAACTGGTCGCGAGTGTCAGGATTAGAGTGGGCTGGCACTCATGCCGGCCCGAAATCCGGCAGCAGGAGGAGTCATGCTTCCGCTGCTGGGGCTATGGCCATGTCGCGACGGCGTGTAAAGGCCCTGCTAGAACGAAATGTTGTTACAACTGCGGGTGGCGCAGGCCATCAAAGGGCCGCCTGCACTGCACCAACAAAGTGTACGAATTGCGGTAAAGGACACCGCACGGGAAGCAGGAACTGTACCCAGTCATGGTCCGTAGGAACGGACCAACTCAATGCGAATCGGATCACAGCGGTGCGGGGCCTTGCGTGGGGTGCAGCTGTTGACACGAACACCGATATCATTCTATTGGCTGGGCCCAAACGACAACTTGATAACTCAAGCCACTGGTTGCTTGACGGCAGTGGAGACGCTGCCATCGGCCTGGTCTCAGGAGACGTCGGAGTTGGAGGAGTAACCGTCGGAGAGGGCTTTGTGGCCGCGGATTTGACGGAATTCGTGGTCATCAGCGATTACGTCTCCCCTAACTGTGGTATGGACAGCTTTTTGGACTTCCTACAACGCCTGGAGGCGTGCATACGCGGCTTCAGGAAGCCAGTTATTCTAGCTGTCAACCTGAATGCCGAGTACTAAGAATTGGCAGGTCGCCGATCCACAGCTAGGGGTTATGAATTAGCTGCCCTGTTGTCGTCAGTCGTAATGATGGTGCCATATCGGAAGAGCTTATCATCACTCAGAGTTCTGGAGGATTTTATCAGAAGAATTCGGCAGCGACCACCTGGCCATACAGTACATGATCACCACAGGAAGAATGATTCAGCAGGGAGGCCCTTCCAGATGGACGCCCAGTGACTTCATCACCACTAGAATAGTGGATTCAGTTGCAGAAATGATGGGAACTGAGCAGCCGCTCAGTTCGGAACACCTGATGGCAGCCCTTCAGGAGAAGTGCTGGTTGGAGTCCAGCAGGAGGAATCAAAACTGATGAAAAGTTTACTGGTGGTTGAAACACATTACTAGTCTCAGACACACCACGCTACAGAAGAGGCGGACCATAATGAGGGCCCGCCCTGATCTCGACACTGGCCATGTCTGGCTGACCTTGAGGAAGAATACAAGGCAGCCAGGAGAACAATGGAACTGACTATCAAGTCAGGAAAAAAAGAAGCATGGAATAGACTAATCACCGAGTTGGACTCTAACCCCTGGGGTAGATTCTTACTAAACGATTTGGTAGGCAGCTCCCCAGGCTCTCACGAACTCAGATGCTCCAGACCACACTCTCCATAGTTCTCAAAGAGGTCTGGGAAGAGATGTAAGGGGGAGTTGTGCCAAGATTATCGATTGATGAACTAAGGTGGGCGGCTGCCCGGATCAATATCAAGAAGAGCCCCGGCCCCGATGGTGTCTGGGGCTTGGTGGTATGCAGCCTGGTGACCGTCACCCTGGGTTGGTTCTTAACATGGTCAACGAGGCCTTGTGGACAGCTGACTTCCCAGGATGCTGGAAGCAAGGACACTTGGTGCTGTTGTCAAAGCAGGGATGGGGAACTAAATATCACCCCCTTTGCCTCATTAACTTAGACAAGCTTTTCGAAAGAATGGTGGCAGAAAGGATCCTTCTGGAGCTAGAAGAAACAGGTGGACTTTCGAACCACCAGTACCAGATTCCGAAGGGGGAGATCTGCGGTGGACACAATCAAGCACGTCAGGGACTGGGCTGCCATCACAGCCGCGGGGACATGGAGAACCCACCGGATACCATTGGTGGTCCTTCTGGATGTCCAGAACACCTTCAACAGCATGCCATGGTGAGTTATCATTGAAGCACTGCGGGACAGAGGAGTAAGCGATTACCTTCTGGCCGCAGTGAACAATTATCTTCATGCAGGGTCCTATCAAGTTCAACACATGTACGGTGGAGTGCCGCAGGGCTTGGTTTTAGGGCCTCTACTGTGGAACATCGCGTATGATGGTCTGCTGTGCATAGACTATCTGGAAAATGTGCAGCCAGTCGCATACACAGACGACCTAGCCCTGCTGTTGTCTGGACGTACGGAAGGACCAGCTGAGCAGGCTGCAAATGACGCAGTGGAGTTAGTGAGTGGCTGGCTAAGACAATGGCAAATTCAACTGGCAACACAAAAAACATTGGTGGTGCCAATAGTACGCAGAAGAAGACTTCGACGAATTGAAATCCAGATCGACAACCACACAGTCACAGAGAACAGATGTGCCAAATACCTGGGAGTGTGGTTTGATCAATCTGGAAAGTTCGCCACTCATATCCAGTGGGTATCTGAGCAGATGGAAAAGGCGATTCTAAATCTCAGAAGATTCTTGCCAAAGAAGGAGGAGCCAAGGGCTAGTAGAAGGAGGCTGCTGCTCTCTGTTGCTTCTTCGATAGTTCTTTATGTGGCTCCAGTATGGGCAGACGTGCTGGAGGTCCAGAGAAATAATAACAGACTCACTGCCCTTCAACAATGAGCCAAGTTAAAAGTAACATTGGCATACCGGACCTTGTCAGGAGATGCAATGGAAGTTATCGCGGGTGTCCCACCCATTGCAAATAACTCCATGTGCAAATAGTCAGAAGTCGATTTGAGGGTACTCCGATGCAGGTCGCTAGGGGTATGCTGATAGAATGGGATATTTCTACGAAAGGGGCCTGGACCAGGTGGCGACTGATACCTAGAATCGAACCATGGTTCTGGAGGGGGTTTGGTGAGTTTGATTACTACCTCACACAGTTCCTGACGGGCCAGGGGGGGTTCAGAGCATACCTGGCCAGGTCTTCCTAGTGCTACTATAGTAATGAAGAGGATACGCTGGAGCATGTGTTCTTCCAGTGTAATAGATGGGATGGGCTGAGGAGACTGTCAGGGTTGAGTGGGCTCATCCTGGAGACGTTGGTTGGGTACATGCTCCAAGAAAGGCGACAATGAGAGGATGTTGCAGGTCTAGCCAGAGACATTCTGCACGTGAAAGAGAGAGAGGCGGCGTTGTGGGCACCCGATTGATGTAACAGGGGCAGCAGCAAACATGTATTAGTTATAAGGATTTCTTTCATTCAACGTGTTAATTTTAAGGATACCATGATGTTATATTTTTAAAATTAATTTGTATGTATCAATTGTTAGGCTAAGAAATAAATAATATGAATTTTGTCCCAAGACAAAGGGATCCTCAGAATTGGAAGGTAAAGGCAACCGACCTCAACATGAGGACCAAGATTCAATCTGGACACTGGAATAAAACTACTAGTTTTTATAAACTGTGGAAATTACTCACAGGATTAAGGAATAATAATGGGATAATATGTATTAGGATTAAGAAATTATTCATGAATATGCAAATAAACGATGTTGAAGACATCTGTGTTGACATGAGCAATTTAATATTTCAACTGTATTTACCGGACTTGACTATTTAAACTTATTATTGATTGTGCTTGAATAATAATATGTATTTTGTATTGCAAACAAGATGTCCACCATGTGCTCTCCAATATTAACACAAATAAACCAAGGAGAGAATCCACAAGCTGACCTGTAGTATTAAGAGATTTAACTGTAGTTTAGGATTAAGAAGTTATCGATGCAACCTCAACTGGAAAATGCCAAAGACATTCATGCCTTCATGAAATGATGTAAATATTATGCATCTACTGGATTTAATTGTGAAAATTGATATTCTTGACTGCGTTTGTGTGATGTAAATATTTTATGTATTGTAGGCAGGAGCCCATGTGCTCTTTGACAGTGATGTATATAGACTTAGGAAATAACTCTTGAGCTGGCACGGAAGAGGCGATGATTGGTCTACCCTTTTCCTGTGACCCCCAAAGAGTAGGAGGAACTCACACCAGGGACGGCTTTAGACCTGAGAAAGGTCCCTCGTCCACACCAGACACAAGGAGGACAGCTTCAGACCTGGAATAAAGTCTGCAGTCAATTAGGGTTTTAAAAAAAAAATTATACTAAGAGGGGTAATATGAATAAGTTAAGATTAGGATAGGTTTAGGGAAGAGGACAAAGTAGGCTAAGGTTCTAGGGTAGTTAAGAGTGTGTAACGGCGCATTACGGCGAAAAAAAAAAAAAAAACGGGGCGAAACATGGTGAGGTTTAGGGCAGGTTGCCTTAACCTGACCTAACAGGAGGTAGCCTGGTTGCCAAGGATGCCTCAGTCTGGAACACACAGAAGAGTGCTCTGGATTGGGCCCCTCAAAGGTATGAGAGGTCGCATGCGGATGGGAGAGGTCGCATGCCACCCCTTTAGGTTAGGTTAGTAGGGTGGGACGGGTAGCCTCTTGGAGGAGGAACGTGTCGGCTTCCACAAGCGGGGAGTCGCCACGCTCTAATAATCCTAAGAGGATCCCGAAGGAGGGCTCCACTGCAGGAGCCCAAGCAGGAAGGGCAAATGATAGGTTAATCTGCTGTCACGACTTCCAGGGTTGGCCGATGATATGCCGAGAGGCGATTCCAGCCAGGAGGTTTAGTCAGTAGGGGATGGGAGCAACACTGTTTCATGGTCGCCACGGCTCTATGTCCAGTGCCCACTTAGCATTATGCTAAGGTCAGGGTGGCTAGCGTCCTGGCTTCAAGCCCGACACATCCTGCGAAGACCCTGCAGGGAGTGCGTCAGTGCATTCCTGCCCTCACCGGTCAAAAAAAAAAAAAATTAACATAGCCAATTGAAATATGGTAAATGTATTATGTATTCTTGAAATAAGCAAGTATTACTTTTATATTCTGTTGACAGCAACTATTAAACATAATCAGTGTTTTTGTTGTGTACTGAATTAGAAATTACCTTTTATTTTATAATATGAAAAGTGGTTACATTTTGAACCCATGACTTTTGTTGAAGTCATAAAAATTTATGAAAAAATGTGCGTATATGTAGAATATTAAACTCCATTGAAATTATGTATATTAATAAATAAATAATTCACTTCATCTTTATTTATTATTATTATTTCTGAGACATTTAAAATTTAACTATTACTTGCAGAACTAATACCTATTTTACAGAAATTTCATTTGAAGTTTATTTCTTGACTAATTAATATATAATGACTTGCACAATTTTTTTTTGTACTAGTTGAATTTTTTGTTCTAAGGCTGTCTATTTTAAAAACATATGAAGCTATAAAAGTAATAGAAAAGTGATGCCACCACCCAAGTAGTGGGTATGGGTGGTTTCAAAAACTTAACCAATACGTATGTAAAAATTCTGAAAAAATATTCTTGAGCCTGTTATTAATTCCTTAAATAAAAAAATAAATAACCTTTAACTAGAACATTTAATCTAATAATGGATTAAAAATAAAGCAAACAGAAGAGATATCCAGGAAAGACTTTAAATATTATTTACTGTTTTGTTATTATTATTAACATAAAACATGTTTTATTCTATTACATGCAGTTTTCAATGGGAAATTGCATGTTTAGTTCGTTAAAGTGCCAATAGCAAAAGCCATATTTAACAAAGTTCCTACATATCACTAAAATTAAACAATAATGGATGCTATTAAGATTAACTGGTGGTTAATAACCATAGCAATCAGTTCCACTTAAAACTTAAATTAAAAGAAAAGATGTTTATAGTTTTTCATCTTTATCAATAGTTAAAAATATTCACATTCTGATGGACATTCATTTTACCCAGCTGAGAAAGTTTAAAATTTTCTTGCAAAAAAATCTAAGGCTTAAATGAATTTTTACTGAATTATTATAATAAAAATTAAATCTGCAGCACTCAACATTTTATTTAAAAGTGCCAGCACTAACCCCAAATCATAAACTTTATTTTATTCATATTATAATGTCTACATAAAAGCTTGTAAGACAAGTTCAGCAGTCAACAATACCTTAAGTAAGAGCTGTTACATGAATCACAATTATCAAAATAATCATAAAACATTGTCTTTCTAACCAAATGAAAATAACTACAAGGATGACTGAAAGGTTCCAAAATTTATATTATGCATACAAATGAGCACTAGTACAATCAAACACCACTACTATCAGTGTAATCCATTCTTAGGAGTCTAGTGACTTCTATCTAAGTAGATGAATTTATTTTTAGTGGGGAGTTTTTTACTGTCATGTTTGTCTGTGACAGTGATTTTGCAATGACTGATCTGAGAGAACAGTTGGTAAAATATTTGCCAAAATGTATACAGTAATGATACTTTAGACAATATAAATGAATGACTGGTTTAAAATGTTTTAAAAATGGCAACAACTGATGATGATTAATATACAGGATGACCATCTACTGGAATTATCCAGAAAGTATCATTACTGTTAGAATATGATTTGGAAGATAATAAGCAATCCATCAACTCCATTTGAAAATGAGGATTGCTGCAAAGTTTATGCCATGACTCCTGAGTGACAAACAGAAACAGCACTGCTTCAAACTGGCCCAGATTTCATTTCTAAGGTCATTTCAGGTCAGGTGATGAAAATTGGTTTATGGATATGACTCTGAAAATAAGCAGCAATTTTTCCCAGTAGAAGAGCTCACATTCAACTTAGACTTTTTTTTTTTGTCTTCAGTCATTTGACTGGTTTGATGCAGCTCTCCAAGATTCCCTATCCAGTGCCAGTCGTTT
>JAAAKQ030512011.1:0-19611 GCA_010016005.3 Zanna intricata
TTGATATTGGAAGGACAGGTAGATGGGAAAAATTGTGCAGGCAGGCAACGGTTGGAATATGTAAAACAAATTGTTGAAACGACTAGCATTAGATAGGGAATCTTGGAGAGCTGCATCAAACCAGTCAAATGACAGAAGACAAAAAAAAATTTCACTTTCACGCTGAAGGATGCATATAACAGAAGTCCCGTATTTAATATGGTCATGGATATAATGACGTACTTTTCAATATGTAATTCGCCAACACTTTTGACCTAAGGTAGACTCGGTGAAGCTGCATTTATTTTCTTAATAAATGTTTGTGACTGATAATGATGATGATGATGTGTATGCGTTTAAGTGACGGAATGAAGAAGCGAACGAACTAAAAGATACCCCTTCCTCTCCTACAAGGCCTACGCATCCGGTCGATCTGGAACGTTATTGAAAGGGAACTCACACATGAACGCACACACTCACACATAAACGGTTATTGTGAAAAGCCTTGACTTTACCTCGACCAATAGAAACGCAATATTGATGGCATTTATCATTTATTTGTACGCGTGTGCAAAGTACCACACCAAGCAATTAAAGCCACATGAGTGGTAGCAGGGTCTATGTGCATCCGGTCACGTAACAAAAGACGACTAACCATTCATACAGTACGTTATCAAATATGATACAATCCACATTAATGAATTGTCCAAAATTCCCTCTTAAGAACTTACCACCAAAAAAAATTATTTAGTTTTGATGGTTGTGTTTCCACACCACCCTACAAGTAACAACCTCAGTACGATAAGATTGATAACACGTTGGAAAAAAGAAGAAACTAATGTATTAAACACTCTCCTCATCATTTGTAACATAATTTGACAGTGAACCGTTTCGTTCAGTAGTGCTGAAAGATAGTATTTAAAAAAATTTAAACAATAGTTGTACGTTACTGCATGGGAGTGTAAGTGGTTCTTTGTGTATTTATATGTATAAGTTTGTTTCGTATGTGTTACTCTTTTGTAGACCTGAAAATGACTGTTTATTATTATCGATTATTAATTATTTTTGATGAAATTGAACATACTTCACGTTTTAAAAAGTTTTTGTACATTATGAAATAAATTGATGGTAACGACTCCTTTCATATTCGTCACTTTCACCATAATTTATTTTGGAATCTTCTTCTTATGATATGCAACAAGCAGTGGTTCAGTTTGTCATTTATTACTATCGGAAAGGTAATTTGTCTCATCACAATCTCTCCATCCATCTCTTGGAATACGAGAGGCGGTAAATCTCTTTTCGTTTTTTGGTATATACGTTAACAGCGAGAACATTATTTTTTAGACAATACGTAGTTAGTCTGTATCGTAATCGCATCCAACTGCATGTTCAATGAATCGTTTAAGTTTAAGACCTTTACCCATTTATCGTTCACTCTTAGGAAACAAGAAAATACTATTTCTTTATTACCAATCGAATTGTTGCCTCATTCAGTCACAATAAAACGTTTCATTATTGATCGCGTCGAAGATCACCTTTGTAATTACATATCACCTTCTTGGTCAAATACATGACCACTAAGATCAACAATGTATACATAACTGTACTTTAATTGAAACACATTGGTAACATGTGTTACCACATGTAACAAATGTCGTTTAATAACTGCGACATCTACCTGCTTAAGTAACTCTTAGTGTTTCTTAAGTAACTCTAAGTAGAGTGCTTAAGTAATTCTACACATGATGACGACTAGATATTAACACTTTAAAGTCCTCACTCGTAATGAGGTAGTTTACAACGTCTTTAATGCTTCTTAACTAATGGTTATCAATTATGAACGACCTTGAAGATATCCGAAAAAGTTTTACATGTAATTCTAAGGACACCCACACATTTTTTTAATAGCTTATCTTTAAAGCTTTTAATATCTTTATATATTTATCTTTAATAGCCTAAAGTAACTCTTATCAACCGGAAACGACACATCCTGTTGCAAAGTCTGTTATCAGTTATGTATAACCTCTAACATCTCCGAACAAGTTACTTGTTTAAGTTGGAATTATTTGATAGACTTGTTTGGACATGTTAAACGTTGTCTATAACTGATAACAGATTTTGTAACAATAAATTCTGAGAAACATCCACACACAGATATTTTTCAATAGCCTAAAGTAATCCTTATCAACCTGGAAACTTTGCAAATTGCACAAAACAATTCGCTTTTTGCAAACTTAATTTTCAATCTCAATGTTACCATCGTCCTTTAAACCGTAAGAAGTTAACTTCATCAGACGACGTCTTACAATATTCATTTCGACTTCGGTAAATCTGTATATCTTCTTGATAATTATAGCTGAAAGCCATAAAATTCGTTGTTCGAAAAATCAGAGTCGTGTAAGATTACACAAATTCGAACCATACACCTATATGAGAATACCTTTCTCATATTCAACAATACGGAGCCTATATCGGTACGAAACTCAGTCAACTTTCTGAACGGTAGTTTCTTGAGAAAACAATCTTCATCGTTGAAAAAGTTAATAAATGATATAGCGTCAAGCATCACACTCGCAGAGCTCACATTCGAATGATTCACCAATGATAGCGTGCAGATATTGGTGTATATAACTCTGTCATCTACTTTTTCTCCACTCCTTTCGGCAGTTTTACAAAATAACCGGTAGAGTTCGTTTTCATCGATAAATCTACAGATGAACGGAGGACTATTCAAAATAATTCAAATTTGTTTTCGTGAAACAGCGCTTTAAGTCTCTTCACGTTTCCAATAATCAATTCGCATAAGCAGAAGTATCCGGGTAACCACGACCGCAATAGTCGAATTTCTTGCAGTCAGTTGTATGACTTTAGTCACCATCACCGTGCTCGAAAAGCATCATAAAACAATTTTTACATATGTATTGTACAACTATTATAAATTCGTTAATCAAATCTATAAAATTCTTTTTGATAACCATTACTATAATCAGATATTTTTTTTAACAAAACCAATACGTCTTTGTAATCGTTAAAAGCACAATTCGTCTTTATGATTCTATTGTCTAATTTTTAACGTCTTCTCCTAACATTTACGGATATCATACTGGCTCACTACAATCCAGTCGATTATGCCCGATAACTGTGTTTGATATCTTCTATGTTCGTCTTATATGGTATACCTAACAGTAGTGTATTCGTTAAAGTATCGGTCTCCTTCATTATTGAAGTCGTAAACAGCTAGAATATCCTATGTGTGTTAGGTTTTTGATCGTTTCTCCCGGTAAGAAAGACACCACCCATTGTGGACACTTGCAACTTCTCACCTTGACTGATGGTCTGTTGTACAACCGTTTTTAATATAAATTACACCTTTACCACCACCAATGCAACGTCTACCATATCGTCAGTAGTATCAATTTTCAAGAAATTCAAATTTTCTTGCAGTCGTCTGTGAATTTCATCATAGGTGGGGTTATCAATGAAAATTACTCTAACCGTACTGAAACAACCTAAATCAATATTTGTACTTACAAAAGCCACTTCCACAATTTTCAAGATATCGCAACGTCCTTACACGAAAATAGGAAAAAATCTAACTAACCACACCGATGCGGCTATATCTGCATCCATCGTTAAACTGTGACTATATTTAATCATCAGACCCCTTTTATTGATTACGTTTCCACACCATCCTGGAGGTAACAATCATGGCTAGTAGACATTGTTTTAATCTTCTCGAGAGGCCTATTATAAAACACTCGAAATAAAATTAAAATTTTTTTTTTTTTATTTTTATTTTTTTGTATCTTATTTCTTACACGTTTTTCGTGCAAATGTCTGGTTTTTGGTCCAACGCAATTATAAATAATATTCCAGGCATTAAGCCAAGATGGAAGGCTACTACTGTAATTAAGACTTCTAACTAAAGATGTGGATTCATCAGCATCTTCCAACAGACTAAGCTGTACCGCTGAAAGAATAGTAAAAACCATTCCACGGCCTATTCCTCTTTGTTGTGTACGTTTGTGTTATCAAACGATCGCAAACGATCCGCTTCTCTCTCCAGATCCAACGGATTTTTACATAACCTGAATCACTCCATGTAGAAACAACCAGTTTTTAAAGCGCATTTTCCACTCCCAATTAGGTTATTGTACTGACAATTTGCAATATAATTCAAACTCGGCTTCGGTGCTTTCTCCGTATCATCCGAAGCATTGTTATGAAATCGACGGAGGAATTCGGTTTTTCCAGTACCTTGGTGTATATTGTAGCGAATTTCGAACACAACGCCTTCATAACATTGTCACTGAATTCAGCGTTAAACTTTCACAAAACGGAATGGGTTTAAATTTGATTTTGGTAAAAGCATTGGTTTGATGACAGTAATGATGCTGTGCTACTAAATACGCTATTTTTCAAAGTAGGTCCACTTCTAACGGTGGTTATTATTGAAGAAGATGCGTTTTGTAACTATCATTTTCTCACCATTGATTGTATATTAATTGTGATGTTTGATGAAGTGTATAAAATTGCTTCAACCGCTGAAGAATTGCACCATATCAACGGAAGTTTAACTGGTGAAAAGACAACTTTACACCTTATCACTTTCATCTTCGGATTTGGGGATCGTTTGGAATAGATGCCTAATAAAACTGATACGAGTAATCCGATTTAAAAGCCCCCAACGTTACCAACCACCACGACCAATACCACCACCATGATGATGTAAGTTTATCAACCTTTTCTTCTTAGTAATTCTACTTCTCAAATAACAAAATTCCTTACCTCCGTAATCTTTTCTCTTCCAATTTTTATATTCCTATTTTTATTTCTACTACATTTCATTACTTATATTTAGTTCTTGTTTATTTTCACGGGATAGTTCTTGCGTAGGACTTCATCCGTGTCATTCATTGTTTCTTTTGAATCTTTTTTCTCTCAGCTAGAATTACTATATAATTGGCAGATCGTAATATCTTTGTCTTTCCACATTTTACTGTTATTCCGGATCTAAATTGTTCTTTAACATCATTATTCACTGCTTGTTCTATTTAAAAATTAAAAAGTAATGGAAACAGGGAACATCCTTATCGACTCCTTTGTTTATTACGTCTACTTTCTTATGTTCTTCGATTATTACTTTTGCAATTTGGTCCCTGTAAATGTTAACAATTGTTCTTCTATCTCTATACTTGATCTCCTGTAAAGACTGGAATAAAATGCTGAACATTTTATTCGTCTACGTTATCAAATGCCTTTTCTAAGTTTATAAATGCCTATACCAGGCAATCAAATCGTATGTGGTTTGTTTTCTTTAATCTTCTTTTTGTTATTAATCTAAGTCCTAAGATTGCATCCCTTGACCCATATTGTTATTAAAATCTAATAATGCGTTAAATAAAGATGGTATACCGGTTTATAATATGAAAGAAAAGGTCTGTAGGTGAGTGGAATATATTGAAGAGGTTCCTGTAAACATTTATAAACAGAAATAAAATTATTAGGAATACTTTTCACATTATTTATAATCGTGTTTATAATTTATTAATAGGTAAATAACTACACTTTGTTCAATTCGATCATGTTATCGTAATGAATTAAATACCGTAGCTAAAGAAATCGTATTTAAAATATAACACAAACTTGGCACAATTTATCGGTTACTTAAGAAATTCGTCTCCTATTAACTATACTTCATACGAAATCTAGTATCATTATTATTAATAATTTTAAAAATAACATTAGTTATTATAGAAATTTCGCTGTTTACCAACACCCAGTCAACCGATTCTCTGGCTTAATCCCTGTAGCACGAACATTAATATTATTATGAACAGTAAGGGAATAATGGAATGCATCGGGTGGATCAAATGTTTGTATTTGTTTTTGTATGTTAAATTAAATAATATTTACTTTCTTGTCTGTATAATTATGCTGTGTAGCAGTATAGTATATAGGAAAAAGTTTCATGGCTCTCTTTACACTGATAAATAACTCTTTTGCAGTTCTGCTCAAGAAGACCAACGTTTCGTTTCCGACGCCCTCACTATTACGCAGTCTGAAACGCACTTGTTATGCTGAAAAGCATAACATACGTTCAATTTACGAGTAGACCCTAAACAGAAGCATTACGCTTCAACTCGCTTATTACTGTAACTTACTGCATAAGCGCGTATAAAAACTATACAAATACAAAGTCAATATAACATCAATTTGCGGTTACGTTGTCTGTTGTCGACCTTAAATTGAGTGTAATTGAAGAATGCCCAACCAATCTTCATCAAATTTTCACATCTATAACGTCAGATACTCTAACGCAGCTTATCTAAATTTCAGTGAAATTTATTTAGTAGTTTTGGAAATTTTTGAGCCAAAAAGTTTTGGACCATTTGAGCGTAACTCAACTACGACTCAATCTTCATCGAATTTTTATATGCGCAACTTCATATACATTACTAAATCTTAGAATTTAACCCAAATAGTAGGTAAATTTTTTTCACATAATTTAATCTCTTTTTAGCTGAGATACATTCTAATGGCGTTTGGTCTTTTTCAAAGCTTCTAAATGGATGGAAGCAATAAAACCTTTTTTTATCGTTTCCAGACTCAAAGTCATATTCTTGTACTAATTAGAAAATTCCATTAGTATTTGAGCAATTTTATTCACGGTGAGGAATAATAAATTTATTACTTTTTTTACCTTTCTTCTTCACTTATAGTTTTGCTTGATATCTTCGGATTACCAATTTTTATAAAATGTAGCACGATAACCTTTGAATATGAGACATTGATATCATTTAATTTTGGTTACAATTGTTCAAGAGGGTTGGGAATATATACTACTAAATACTAGTCTTCTAACGACACTTCTCAATGATTTTTAAATTCGTAAGGATTTATATACCATTAAATTTTGGTTAAAGTTGATCAAGGAAAAACGGTCACCGTGAGTGCTTTACCTCAGAAAGTAGAATAATTCTTTTTACAGAGTTCTTTACTTGTATAATTACGTACTTTAGTGTCGTACTTAATTTTTCTACTAAGCAGTTACAGTTGAGAACAATGCCCTCGGTAGTTAGCTGTTTTTTTTTTTTTTGCAATTACAAGACACCCTTCATGTACAGTTAAAATTTATTTAATCCTTAATACACATTCTTAGCAACGTTCATCAAGCGCATCGAGAACAGAAAATGTAAATTTAAAAAATCTTCAATTTACAAAGCTTGCAATATTTTGAAGGTACTAGTAAATCGACTGTTTTTTGCTACTTTTGATTGCTTTATATTTTGTGATAATATTTTAACCTTAACATCCTGTATCCTCAATCATTTTTTTTTTTTGTACAGTACATTCCAATATTTGTTATTTGTTTGAGCTTAAGCTATTATATCAAGATTAGTTTACATTAGAAGTCTGAAAATTTAGTAATATATTTTGAATACGCATATTTATTTTTTCATATGGTAAACTTTTATTACTGTAAATTAAACGTCTTACATGTACATAATGTCGAACTTCTTTCAAAAAACTGATGAGAAATCTAGTACTTTTTCCTTTTATCAATAATAAAACCTAAAAAAAACTTTTATAACCCTATTTTATTTTTAAAAAACTTACATTAAATTTTTCTGAATTTTTCCTATCGGGCTGAGTGGTTCAATGATTCAATTTTATTTTTTTTGTAATTTATATAGAAAAGAAATCCAGTATAATACATAATCCTATTGTTATTGAAACATTGCTTGAAACTTCATTTACCGATAATTTTTATCCACACAGAACAAATTTTTTTCAACCTTTTTTTTTCTTACTTTTATTCTATTTTTTTTTATTTTTTAAATTATTTTTTAGCTTCGAATAGATTTTTTCGATTAATAATTTTAAATAATATTGTCGTTTAAAATGGGATCAATTTAGAAAGTAGTTCATAAATTTTTTGTTAGTTTTCTTCTTTTTTTTTTTTTAATTTATCGTTTTTAAATTTGACATTGACATATATCTATGTCTGTAATATATTTCTATATTGTAACAGCAGTAAGCTTTTCTTATTACGTTTATTATTATTATTTTTTTTATGAATAAATTTACATGTGACATAGTTACATATAAATATATATATTTATGAAAACAATAATTTTGTTTACATTACTACTTGTTCAATTCATTTAAAATACATATTTGGTCGACATATATTTTTACTCGTCGATTGAAAGAATTTTTTAACGGTTACATATTTAATTTTTTAGATTATTTTTTTATTATGAAAATTAAGGAAATATTTGAATTTTTTCTCTAGATTTAATTACCGTACTAGTTAATTATTTATTCAGCTTCTAGAAAAGAGTTAAAGGAGAAAGCCGAATACAGATGTTAACTAGACTACTTCTGACTAGCCTATCCCCATCGCTGGAAATCTCCCCCTATAAGTATACTTATTCGAGGAGATTTATATAACTTTCGTTCCTACCACAGTGTCCTATATCCGGAAGGATCCAGGTTCGCATTCCATTCAGACATGATATTTTTCACATGACTGTACTGTAGTTCCTTTAATAGATTTGGCGTAAGAAAAGGCATCCTTCCGAAAATTAAAACTGCCTCCTAATTTATAACAGAAATAACCTGGGAAAACAGTCGCTAAAAGAAAAACATTAAATTAATACCATGGTATAAAGCTAATAACTGGTATAAAGTTAATAACTGATATATGTTGGCCGGAGAAAATGGTTCTTCGTATTCTCCCGATAGATGGCTTAAGGATGGCACAACTTTGATAATCACTAATCAAATATGGCAATACTTCCGTGTTTTTGAATGGTGACAGATCACAGTATTTTTAGAAAGGTTTCCATTACATTAGTTTATTTATTTAAAAGTTAATGGGTCTTGAAAATGAATGAAAATAAATAAGAAATTCGACACCTTTTGACATTTTATTATAAAAAAGGATGGACTGGAACTCGGACTGGTAAAAATATAAAAGACACGTTTATAGACATTTATGACGTTTATGGACATGATGCGGTATCAGTACGTATGAGATGGTTTAAGCGTTTTAATTTGGAAGTTTTTATGTCAATAATGCACCTCGCTTTGGTCGGCAAAAAACTGATAAAGTCGATCAAATCATGGCAGAAATTAAGCAAGACCGGCACATTAACAGTCATCTTATCAGTAATGAACTAAACATCGACCACAAAGCAGTTTTAAATCGTTTGAAGAAGGTAGGATGCCAAAACAAAAATCGATGTTTGGGTGCCATATGATTTAACAATAAAAAATTTAATTGTTAAACGATTGTTTAACAAAATTGTTAAATTGTTAAATTGTTTAACGAAATTGTTAAATTTAATTGTTTAATTGTTGTCTGTAATTTCATTCTGCGAATCATTGTTCAAATGGGACGAAATTGAACCATTTTTGAAACTGTTCATTACGGACAATGAAAACTGATTAGAGATGTCAATAATGTACGGAAAAGATCGTGATCGAGCCAAGGTGTTGTTTTGTAAAAAGAACAAAAGCCAAGATTTACAAGGAAATAGATGTTTTTGTGTGTGTGTGTGTGTGCGCGCGCGCGCGCGTGTGTATGTATGTATGTATCTGCACACGCATGTGATATTACAAAGGTATTGTCCACGATGAGGTCAGACGATTGATTCTACCTTTATTGTCAAAAACTATAAATATTACGCTAAGCAATCAAGATAAAGTGATCAATATAAAATTTTTTGTCTTCCATTACAACATCAGATACCAAACATGTTTGATGACCGGTAGAAAATTAAAAGAACTTGGCTAAGAAGTTTCAGTGCATTCACCGTATAGATCCGACCTTGCACCGTCAGATTGTCATCTGTTTCGAACTCTGCAGAACTCTTTTAACGGTGTAATCTCTTAGTGATGAGATTATGAGTTTACCTGAAAAATTTCAAAAGATAGTCAATCAAAACGGCACATATCAAGTTTAATAAATTTCAAAAAAATTATCCCAGCCTTTTAATATTATGTATTACATTTTTTCTATATTAAAAATGTTTACTTATCTTTTATCACTTCGTTTATATTAAGCAAAAGAGTGATTAAAATTTCTTCTCTAAGAAGATCTATATCGCATTCATTTATTACCTGACACTGACTACTAAAATTGCATTTTGTATTAACCATCGAAATTTGAATCTGCAGTGCTCTGTTGGTATGTGTTGAGTATTGTCAAAGTTACTCGAGGTAATTATACTGCGTTCAAAGCTTAATAAACAGCACCAGGTTATACGACAAAGATTGCTGTTACAAAATTTAACCTATTCTCTTTTTTACTCCCACAGTTTTCCCACTCTCTATTCCCTAGTTGCTTTGATCCCTCAATCTTTAAAGAAGTAATACATCGGATTTACGAAATAACAGCTACCTTCTGTGTGTATGTGTATGTGTGTTGTGTGGTAGAAGGAAAAGCGACTAACACTGTATATTATGTTACTAATAAATGATCCCCTCCTTCTCGAGTTTGTTAATATCACATATCGTAAAGAAATATTACGAAAAAATTGTTACTTTAAGACTAATGCTGTTTTCTAAGTTTATCAGATGCTATAGTCAGGAAATCTAGTTTAAAAATAAACTAAATCTTGCGGCATGTATTTTTTACAACTTTATATCTTTCGCTAAAAATTCCATTAATATGATTTCAGCAATAAATTAATTTCATTTTTATAAATGTCATGGACATTGTTACAATTAAAAGTGTTTTTATTTTTCAATGCTCCTCTGTAAGGGAACTTCTTTAAATATATACAATTTTCATAAAATCAGAAAAATACATCCATTGACCGCTTTCCACCAAAAAGGAAGGAATGGAGGTTGGAAATTACATTTAAATATTTAAACATTCTATACCGGGGATAGTTAGTACTAGATTTACATTGCGTTAGATGGAAGGCTCGACGGTCATCTATAAGCAGTTATATTTTAATACTTGTGGCTTCTCGATACTGTACCCGACCATCATTCTGTTATCGGGCTGTTATTAACTACACCTCTTGTTGTCACGATCCATAAATGTAAAAATCAACAGGTACTCACTCCTTATAACGACTATAATCAAGGAACGTAGCTATGGACCCCGAATAAAGGAAGTTGTAGCAGATATTTGGTGTTTACAGATTGTGATGCGAATTAATCAATAAACAAATTATATATCTACAGTGGAACGCCGGTTATCTGTACTCCAACGTTCAACTATCTGAATTGATTACATCCGCTCTAGGAATTTTAAAAATAATTAATAAATTATTATAAAAGTTGAAAGTAGTATTCAAATAAAACTTTTCGGCCTTTCATCCGGACGTCCCGAGATCGAATCCGTCAGGCGCGGCATTTTTCATACGCTGCAAAATTTCCATTTCCATATTCCCATCCTTCAAAAGCTTTGAGCTTGTGTTGTGAATTAATTTATTAAAAAATAAATAAATAAAAATTATGCGTTGTTTTAACAGGAAATATATTTTTATCGATTGTTATTTTTACTGAGTTTTTTAATTCACTCTTTTTTTGGATTTCGTGTAGCACAAAATAGACATAAATGTAAGCCTGTGTCAATTAATTATAAAATTAACTTCTGAAAAGCCTGATGGAGACACATTAATTCGCCGAGCATGAACTAACTATACGAGTACGCGACCTTGTTGAAAAGCCAATGTTCGACACAGACTGGCAATACTCAAGTGTGCGGCAATAAGTAGTTCCCCCAATAAGTAGTACTCCTGCTCTAGTCGTATAAACATCTTCCACATTATTTTACCCATCTCCCAACAATATGTGCATTTTAACAACAGTGCAAAAAAATTTAACAAAAAAAAATGCATTTAGTATAAACTACTTAGTGATGGGACCTCTTTTATGTTGAACATTGTAAAATATAATGATGTTTGTTTTTTATTCTGTTGTGCATATAGTAAATGACATCTTTACTAAGTTAGATTTGCATATCTAAGTTTCATAACTTTCTCCTAGGGTAGGCTGTGTAATTTTACACTTAACACGATTCCTATTCAATACGTTTTTTAATAATTCTTTTAAACGATATTTTTTATAAAACACTAGGATTGTAAATTTTTAATTTCTTCCAGATAGTTTTTGTAAATTCTTATTTTTTATTAGAAAATGTCATTCCTTAGATTTTTTTTAAATTATGTATTTTTTATTATTACTTTTACATATATTCATAATATCTTTTTAATTTTACTGAAATATATTTACTTTTTTATATTTTTGTATTTTTATCAAGTATGATATCCATTAAATATAAGAATGATACGTCCAGGAGTATGATAAACGTTTTTTCATTTTCTAATTATTCGGATTTTTTATTATCCGAATACGGGCTTACATAGGCCATTCCGGATAATCGGCGTTTTGTTGTAGTTATATATTTTTGAGCTGTAATTTTTTTTTCGATGTAGTTTCTGTAGTAATATGATAAGTTTTTAACTAATTTCAATAAAAAAGGAGGTTCTCATTTCGAATCGAATGTATTTTTTTTTTTTTGTATGTGTGTTCAAATGTTTATTATCATGAAATCCTCCGGTTTCGATTATTTTTTTTTTCATTTTATGGAGAAAGTTCCAGAATATTATACGAATCAAATCAGTCAGTTTTTAACAAATCCATGACAACGATTTCAATTAAAATATCAGTAAAAAACAAACTTTAAACCATACTATAATATAATTTACATTAGAAAACTGTTTTTTCACAATTAAAAATGTAATTATTTAAACATAATTTTTGTTGCGTTTGATGGAAATATTCTTATTTACTTTTAGTTGCTTTGTTTATATAATTTCAAGGTTAAGGTAACACCTGTTTAAATAGTATAATATAAACAGTAATACAACAGTCAATATGTAGGACATTACTGATTTATATTTCACCTATATACGTGGATATTAAACATTAAATTAAAAGGCTTTTAAACAGTTAACCAAAATTATTTTTACCCGATTATGGAAGAAGAATAATATTATTAATGTGTTTTACAATCTAATTTTATTACATGTTATTCTAGAACGGCTGAAATGATTTACAATTTCATGGAAATTATATCATATAGTTTGGTTCAGTCATGTAATTTACTATGGATAAACGGTGATTGAAGAACATATTAAGTAGAGTAGATAGACGACATTAATTCATATTAAAATATAAATTTTAAAATTGATCAAAGTACCAAATGAAAGTACATAAAATGAAATAATTCAAAATTAAATTTAAAAAAAAGAGATAAAAATAACTTCAAAAAAGTATGGAATTTTCTTTAAATTAAGCATTTTTGAAACCGGTTTTAATATAAATAGCTATTAAACTATTTAATATTTTTTATCTTTGGTTTACAATGATGAAACAGAAATAAAATGAAAGAATCTCTTATAGTTTTTTTCCTACAAGTGCACATTCGAAATGTGAGCACCTTTCGTCAAACGGCGCTCATCCAACCTATAAGGAGAGTTCGTTCTATACTTTAACCAGCATATTTGGAGTAATGAAAGCGACAGCTTCTTCAATCCTATGCCTTGAATCGGGTATATCAATTGGTATCGGAAGGAAATACTCAAGGTACTTTATAAAACACCAAAATAAAAAAATAAATGGGGTCAGATCAGGTGACCTTCAAGGCTACCACAAACAAGCTCTGTCATCGCATCCATGATGACTGATTAAACCCAGTTAGAAAAATATCCCGGTCAGGAAAAACATCGTTCATTCGATCCGGTAGAGAGTTGTTATGTTTTGTGAAGAGGCGGTACCATCTTGTTGCCAAATAAAATTCTCTAGTCTTAATTAACAATTCTTGTTACGCTTGCTTCAACGAAAAAATAGCCGTAAACTTCCCTTCGGAAAAATGAACAGAAAACTTTTAATTTTGGGGAATCCCTTTCGTTTTTTAAGAGTTGGTAGAGATTTTATAACCCCATGTATGGACATTATGTGTATTAACTTTTCGACTGAGATGAAATATCGGTTCATCACTAAACACAATAAGATTAAGAAAATGGTCATCTGAAAACAAATAAACATTTCTGTCACGAAATCGGCACATACAGCGCAGACTATAGGTTTCAAATCCTGTAACAGTTGTAAATGGCTATGTTGGATGTACAAGAACAGAAAAATTGTAAACAGAGAACAATCCTGCGTTCCTGTTTCGGAAAACACGCATCGAGACGTGGAACAGAAAGGAATGGAGAAATAGTATCAAACCAATAGTCTGATGATGTCAAAAGAAAAAAATAGAAAAGAAAGTAGGCAAGGCTAGAAATATAGTTGAAAACAATGCCAAAAACATTGAACACGGTGGAAAAATTTATCCAAGTGTGAGTAAAGAGAAATCTACGTAGATCATAATGGAGAGGAGTTCAAATGATTTTGGTTAGTTTTCGTG
The DNA here is from genome assembly GCA_010016005.3 of Zanna intricata. Taxonomy (NCBI): domain Eukaryota; kingdom Metazoa; phylum Arthropoda; class Insecta; order Hemiptera; family Fulgoridae; genus Zanna; species Zanna intricata. Next base: position 14,423 of record JAAAKQ030512011.1, read on the forward strand.
TGAAGGGAAGTCTAACGAAAGAGTTGATTTAAATATCTAGGGATGATTCTAACGAGCCGTAATGAAATCAATAACTTAAATTTATTCGGAAATAATGTGTTTTTATTCCACGATTAAGCTATTTTGTTTTAGATTACTTACCATTGGGTTAAAAGTAGAATATATAAAACAATTTTACCGGTTTTCTTGTATGGTTGAAGAAATGTGCGTTGTGAGACGCGATTAGGCTGTTTGCTCAGATTGTTCTTTGTTAGAACGGCTATTAATTTTCGAATTCTGAGGCCGTAGTAACTAATCCAATTATCTTTATTATACAAAGTAAAATAAGTCTATAATTTATTTATTCCGACTTATTGCATACATTGTCTCATAAAAAATAATAAATATTTGTAACAGCATCTAATAAACCTGATCATGTAGTAATATGATTTTTAATTGTTTAATGGATTACACCACTTTTTAATTTAATCTCATTTTTATTTAAAATAATTATTTTTTTAGAAATAGCTAGTGGTAATTTACTACTTACTACCGGTCAAAGTGCGGTTAACCTCACTTAAAATAATGTGCGGTCAGTTAAAGCAGTCATGTTAACTTACAATTACTTTGATCGTAGATGAACTGCACATCATTAATTTAATCAAATTCTCACGGTTAAATTAACCTCTAACAATTTGTACCCTGTAAATTGTATTTTAAATTAGACAAATATTTCAATCAAAATTAAACAGCGTGAATAATGTGTATTATTTGAATTATTTATACTTTGTTATTTTTATAAAGTTTTTTGTTTATTTGATGTACCTAGATTCAAGAAAGGTTAAACACGCATCGTTTGGTAATTGTTCGGGCCGTTAAATTCCTTTATAGATTCGGTGTAGTATTTATAGAATTTTTACTAACTACAATAAATAAATAATCTTATATACATACGAATCAAAATCTCTATGTATTTGTGTGGATGTACTGATGTTCGTTAAAAACGGAAAAATCATTGTTCCCTTTGAATCGATATTTTAGCGCTGTCTTTATTGGCGTGTTAGGCATCCACATCGCTGCCCATCCCCGTAAGCAGGGACGCGCGACGACTCAGTAGGAGGCTGTCCCTCCCCCCGACTCTTCCGTGTAAGTGTAACTATGTCACCGTCGAGGGGTCAGGAGTCCTTGTGCGTCATCATCGCCGCCCATCCTCGCAAGCAGAGACTCGCGGCGACTCAGCAGTTTTACTCCCCTTCGACTCCACCATCCGATCCGTGAGGACTCCAATATCGCAATCCTCTTTCTACACCTCAGCAGCCAGTCATAGCCCCCTTTTCCTGGCCTCAGCAGCCTTCCTGCTTATGACCTGCGTAGCAAATCCGTCCACAGCTCTCCAGCACTCGTTACTGCTCAGCATGTGGAACAACTTCTTCGGGACTGAGTCCGGCCAGCCCAGCCATAGTTCTCTGCTGCCGCCATTCCGGGCACTAACATAGAATATGCTCAGCAGTATCGTCTTCCTCACGATACATGCACGTTCTAGCAGCCCTCTTGCCAATTCTCTGAAGGCAAGACTCGAAACAGCCATGCCCGGTGAACAGCTGTGTAATACAGTGGTTCACCTCTCCAAACCGCCTAGATCACCTGGTATTTAGTTCTATGGCTGGTATTTAGTTCAAAAACCAGCCTCCTTGTCCATACAGATATCTCTTTCGTACGCCATCTCTCCGTCCAGTTCATCATAGTGACCTCCTTCGCCTACTTCTTGCCCAAGCCATCAAAAACTGCAGCCCACTCTATCACCTGCAGATCAACGGGAGGAACCGCCGCTAGCACACAAGACGCCTCATAGGAAACTGTGCTGTACCCTTGTATTATTCCCAGTAAAGTTCTTCGGTGTATCGTCCGTAGTCTCGCTCCGCTGGACATCAACAGCAGCCCTCCATACAGGTGCAGCATACAGCATAGCCGAAGTGATGGTCGACATGATAAGCCTCCTCTTCGATGATTTCGGTGCCATCTGAGAAGCCATAATAATGTTCAGTGACTTCATGGTCCTCTCAACCCTGCTGCAGCACTCCAATATATGCTCTGTGAAGCAACAGGCCTTGTTAATTGTCACTCCCAAATATCTGACCTTAGCTCTCTCGCTCAACTGGTGCTGACCAACCCGCAAGTCAATAGCACTAAGCTTCCTTCTTCCAGACAGTCTAATGTACTCACATTTGTCTAAAACAAGTGATAAACCATGTTCAGTTAACCAATTTCGAATCATCTCAAGGAGGCGTTTCCTGTGTCCTATAACTGCTAGGTCTTGCCTTCAATCATAACAGTCAAGTCATCTGCGTAGGCTACAGCCTCAACTCCGGGCAGCAACCGAAGCCTAAGCAGGCCATCAAAAACAATGACCCAAAGCAGTGGTCCCAAGACGGATCCCTGCGGCCCACTACCAAAAAGTTGAAATGACGTACCACCAGCTTCCGACTCAGCAGTCAGCCATCTATCATGAAGTCATGAAGATACTGACTGATCTGATGCACTAAGTATGCAATAATGCTCTTCCTCAGAAGAGCAGCCACAATCGTGTCCCATGACACAGAACTGAAATTGTTAGACACGTCCAAAAGGACCAGCATGGTGATTCGCCGCGTCCTCCATGTTCCACTTCTAATGTTCGCGGCCCATACGGTTACTCTGCAGATTGCTTGGACAGTTAAACGCCCATTCCAAAATCCGTACTGATTATTGTGTATACTGTCATTAGCATTCAGTTCTTCTATTTGGCGGAAAGCCAGCAATCTTTCCACAGCTTTCCCCATGGTATTTAGCAAGGATAACGGAAGCACACCAGAAGCAGCACCTCCACCTCTACTCTTCGGAATAAAGACTAAGCGGTAGTCTTTCCAACACCTAGGAAAAGTCCCGTTTTCCAAACCATAGTTCGCGACGTCCATCATCTCCCAGAGAGCCTTCTTAATTGGCCCTTCAAAACGGTGGCCGGAACCCCATACCGGCCCGGACTCCTTCTGTTTCCAAGCATACACACAGCTGACTTTACCTCATCGACCGAGAAACGTTTGATCTGACCACATGGAACCTCCACAGTCCGCATTTCCGGGCAAGGAAAAAGCCTAGCTACGTAATCCCTAACCTGTTCTACCGAGAGGGCAGGCAACCGTCTACCAAATTTTTTTTTGTCACTATCCTGTACACACATCCCCACGGGTCATTGTCCAGTTCTGCACACAGATCCAGCCATTTCTGCCTTTTGGTTCGCTTAATCTCATAGCAGAGGATCCTCCTGAGATCAACATACCTCCGTGCAGCCAGATCATAATCCACATCGCCTTTACCCATGCCCATATCGCCTTAACCGTTGGACACGTCTTCTTATCCCTTTCAACTCCATACGCAGGTCAGCAATCCTGGGAGTCCACCAGAAAAACTTTCGATGCCTCCTGTTACCAGGCTCAAACCGTGCCATCTTCTGAATGATGATATCCTGCAGTAATTGAGACGTAAACTTGGGTTCTTGCCTTAATCGACGGGCAAATATTACACTGAATTTTTCATTAGTAATAACCACTTAATTCAGTAGTAATAAACTAATTTTATGTTTTATTTTATTTTTTTAATTTGAATGGGTAAAATAGATGAACCATCAGTTGAAAAAAAAAAATTATTACCTAAGGATACATTTAATAAAGAAAAATTTCAACCGATGAAAATGAAAAAACATCTAGATTATTTAACATTTTTTTTTAGAAACATTTTTTGGAATATAAAATTGAAACGATCGGGAAGGAGGTTCTTTTTCTCATTTTTTTTATATACTCCCAATATTAGGAACGTGGAGGAAGATGTCCGGCCAATGCACCAGCTAAGAAGTGCGGCGTTCTATGGGGGCGGTATGCCGATCCTAACCACAGGGTGAGAGGAAGGGGGTTGTGTGGTATGAGCTCCTGGACGTTGTGGTATTCTCCGTTTACAATTCGCCAAACTCTGGCTTGAACGAGTAAAAGCAGTTTACTCGTTCTTCGTACTCGTTTCGAGTAAAAAGCAGTTCGGAGGAACTGGCCGGTATGATTCACCACCTCCTAAAAGACGTAGTGGCTGGCGGATTTAAATGCAAAAAACGTAACATGGAGAAACCACGTTACGGATCATAGAGAGTGGATCCTGGAGGAGGAGTACGTAGTCAAATTGGGTCTGGTGATGCTCAGTAATGAGAAGAGCCTACCCTGGTGAGAGACAATGGATTCTTGTTTGTAGATTTCCCCGCACCTTGTCTTCACCAGGGTAGGAAAAGACGTGGAGGTGGAAGATGTTCATGGATGAGGAATTAAATATCTGGGAATATAATTCTTTATATAATAGGATAATCAAGGGTCATTATATCTGAAATTAATGTGAAGAGAATTCACATAAGTTGTAGACTGACATATCTGCTGCTGTCCGTTGCAGCGTATCTACCGGATACGCTACAACAGAAAACACGAGAAAGGGTCGAAACGAATTATATCATCTGAGTAAAATTACTAGTAACTATTTCACTACTTCCGAATTTCCGGATATGTGGTAACTCGATGTCAACCAACATCAAGTCGATTGACATCTTTAAATATGATCTTTCATTAAAAAACGGATTAAATAATGTACTTGTTCATCTATTCGTTACTCGATTAAATTATTTCATTCACTTCACTCATTATCTACGGGTTTTCAATTATTATTTACAACATTCAAAAATTTACAAAATTGAGTTATTAATCAGGTATTTGATAATCTGAAAACGAATTTATTCTTATTGTTCATTATTTTTTATTGATTACGATAACTTTTTTTTTTTTTTACTTTCTTGACAGCTGATTTCTATGTTTCGTTGTCACCAAAACATTTTATTTCCATGACCATTGGTTTACTGGCATTACATCCACCTCCATCCTATTCGATCGCCTTAAATCATAAGACCGAATGTTTGTGCTACGAAGGGTTACTGAGCCTTGAACAATTTAAGCAACCAGTTTCCTAGCTAGCTCCAAGAGCTAACCTAACAGTGTGAACGGATGTTTTGATCCAACCTATGAGCCCATACTGGCGCCGCGTAAGTGAACATGCTCTCGAAGACACCTAGGTACACCATGTACATTTGGCGGCCCGACAGCCCGTAGTCCTTCCGAGCAATCCGCCTAAGCTTGTGCATCACAGAG
>JAAAKQ030512022.1:0-19610 GCA_010016005.3 Zanna intricata
TTCTCTGACCTGCAGATCCACAGGTGGAACCGCAGCGAGGACACAGCATGCCTCATAGGATACTGTCCGGTATGCGCTATCACTCCCAGCAATGATCTACGATGAATTTTTTGTAATCTTTCCACGTTACATCTGTAGTTGATAGCAGCACACCAGACAGGCGCCGCATACAACACGAAGGTGACCGCAGTCATAATCAACCTCATCTTAGAGGCTCTAGGGGCCGCCTGCGAGATCATTAGTATGCTAAGAGATTTAATGGCTCTCTCGGACCTGTCGCAGACGTAACTAACGTGCTCCGTGAATCGACAGTCTCTATCGATTATAACGCCCAGGTACTTAACTGTGCTTCTCTCAGCCAGCATATGTTGTTCTATCTGCAGATTGGTGGTGCCCAGTCTCCTCCTACCTGCCAGTCTAATGTATTCGCATTTGTCTAGCTATTTGTCCAACAGCATTTGTCAGTTGGTGTTACTATCTTCAAATCTCACTATTACTTTGTACTCTGCCTTCATACTATATACATTTCTACAAAATGCATATTAACTAAAACTTTAACATCTGTAACTATGAAAATTACATAATAATAATTACGTTACAATAATACAACTTACTTAATTATGTTACAATTACACATACAATAACTTAATTACGTTACAATAAAAAAAATTTCGTTACAATGACAAATTTAAAATTTGCAGTGCCCAATGATTTGATTTAATTTTTGCCTCGGGTAATTGGATTTGCAATACATTGTGTATTTTACGAAAAAAAAATTAGTATTCATTTTTTTATTTATCTATTTATTACAAAATTTACAATTAAAAAAAGTTTACAAATGTCAGTATTATCTCCTTCTAGAGCTAAATCTAGCTAATTGAAGAAGTTACAAAAATTTAAATTGTATTTATAAACGTACGTATCAATAATAAAAATGAAACAAGTTATCGATAATCACATGAACAACAAATACAACAACAATCATCAAAATGACAATACAAATAATGTTAATGCTATAATATCAACAAAAAAAAGAAAAAGAAAAAACTGAGGATCCAAAATTTTTATTAAAACCAACTCAGATCAGACCCATTACGCGTATGACTAAACAGAACACTAGAAAAATAAAAAAATAATGATAATAACAATGAAGTGAAATAAAAATAATAAAATATATTTAAAAAAAAGAACAATATAGAATATATAAATATATAATATCGAAACTTAATAAAAAATAAATTAATTAAATTGAAAGTCTGAAGGATGGTTAGACAGACACATAAGATCCAAAAACAAACCAAGATTCAAAAACCTACCCTCAAATGTTCATATCTGTGTTGAGTGAATATATATAAAACTTCATGATGTACGCTTTAAATGAAATTTGTAAGTGCATAATAATTTAAATGTAAAGTAGATTATAAATTTTCCATAGAAGAAACAGTGTAACAGAATCTATAATGATCTCAATAACACTATAAAAAAATTAAGTTCAACCCACATGTGAACTTACATTCAAAAAATAAATTTTCAATAATTGCTCAGCTTTACGTGGGTTATGTATGTTTCTTAATTCTTGCAGTAGTTCATTTAAAAAGTTAGGTACATAATTCTCAAGCAAAGAGTACCATATGCGCTATTAAATCTTGGAATTAAAAAATTTTGTGAACGTGTTTCATATAAACTCTCTCTTTGAACTCTATATTGAAGATCAGAGTAATATTTCTGCAATAAACAAAATTTTACCAATTCCTCAAAACTCATTATCCTAAGAAAGCCAATCTTAACATCATAAAACAGAACTCTTAATATTCTGGAATTTCTAAGAGATTTTAGAGGAGCCAATATATAATCTGGAGCCGATGAATAAGCAGAGATTCCACATCTCAGCAAGCTCTCTATTAATGAAAAATATAAGACACGTTTAACATGAATTGGAAAACAATCTGATAACCTATAAAATTTATACAAAGAAACTTGCAAAGCAAATTACAGAGATGAGTAACATGTGTATTATATTTCATATTTCTATCTAAATAAACTCCCAGGTGCTTCAGACTGTCAGCCAAGACCAGACCCTCACACCCACAGGCCAGATATGATCTAAAACAATTATGACTATGACAATATATAGGACTTTTAAGTCTAACACTGTAAACATTCCTACTGGCCCTCGATCCTTTGAAAACTATCAATTGAGTTTTATTTGTATTGAGGGTTATGTAATCATTGAAAAAATACTTTACAGACAGATCCAGATCTTGCTGAGTATAAGTCATCGCTCGATGTACATCAACATGATCATTATATATTATTATATCATCAGCATATTGCAAGACCTTCCCTCTAAAATAAAAATAAATAATGCATTTTTGTTATAAAATGAACAGTAAAGGCAAAAGATTTAGTAGTAAGGGAAAATAGACAGTAAAGAATTAAAATTAATCATTCAATTTGAAAAATATTTTGATTTCGTTATCTCCCGCTTCCCAACCAGAAAGAGAATAATTATTCCCAAAATTCTAGGAAAAACTTATTTTCAAATTTCGTTTCACTCTTCAATTAATTCACAAAGTTGTCAGTTGTCAAATTGTACAAACTCACTATATAAAGATACAACGCGAATTTAAAAAAATAAAATAAAATTAACGCCTGAGAAAGAAACTACGTAGCAAATTAGAACGTATTTAAATTGTTTTGGGATTTAAAATAAATCTTCGCAACAGGTTAGTAAAATTATACGTTTAAATTCCTTTACTTGAAGTCATTATATCTTAGTTTATTTTTTATTTACTTTTATTTCACATTTTATTTATTTTAATGGTTAATTTTTTTATTCAGCTTTGAAGTCGTCTTTAAGACACTCCGAGCGATTTTTTTCGGCTTATCTATTTAACATCTTATCTGTTTTTATCTAGTTCTTTCTTTATTTTGTCTTCCACGACTACTATTTCTCGATTTTCTTTTTGACATTATTTTTAATTCCAGACGTTCTCAGAGAATGTTATTTATTTACACATTCAACTGATAAACCAAAGAATATGTATTTAATTATTAAACTCGTTTACTCAAAATTATGTAAATAATATTATGTATTAGATAGATGACTTTTATCCTAACGAGTGTGTGCCTATCCGTTTTAGATATCAATTTAATTCGTATCGAATAAATAAATGTTAATGTAAATTTGGCACCTATGAGGGATAAATAGCCATTAAAAATATCCCCAGACAAACTCATTTATTTCTTGTATTCATTTTGTAATTATAGGACATTTTTATTGAACTTCATAAAGTTTTTTTTTCTATTTTTTTGTGAGTTAAAAAAATGGGTTAGGTTTCAGCCAATTTTTAAAATTGTATTTATATTCATGAAGCAATTTTATTAGTTCCTTAGTTGATTGTATAGAATTTTATGTTTAGGATTTTGATTTCCGTAAAAAAATCAACAGCGACACCATCAAAAAATTCTTCCGTTTTATATTAAGGGTATCATAAGAATTAAGACTGTGTATTATAAGATAAAATATTAGTAACCCTTATTCACTAATTTACTGAAACGGAACAAGCCTAAAGTATTTTGTTGAAACTAGCTGATATTATACTCAAACAACCACCGCCGGAAAACTTTTAAGCAATGGATAACACAATTCAAAAATTCTAATAATTTCTTCACAAAGGTATTATTATAAAGAATCTCTTTTTAGATTATTCTAATATCCTATGGAATATTTCTTTAGAAATACTTCCTGACATCCAAGAAAGTTTCATAGGCATTTAAAAGAATTATTCGGTGAGTGTGGTCTTTCTTTACAAAAAAATCCCAGTATGCAAATTATTATATCAGCTCAAATAGCCAAGAAGAGATTACGTGCGTTACGTTAAATGTTTCAGTAAAATTTAAATAATCCTGTCTTCCAGGTGAACATTTTGATCTAATAATCCGACATTTGAGTCATCGTAAGGTCGTAGAACTAATCCAATAGATTTTCATAAATTATAATGCACAAAATGTCCCTCTAAACTGAAATATTTACAGCTAGACACCTTCCTGGTTAAATGTAATCTAGTCTAGAGAAAAACCCTTTACCATAAAAAAGATATGTAATGTAATGATTTCTTATGTCAGCTTAAAATAGATTTTATTGAATGTAGAGTTCCAAAAGATTAAAAATATTATTAAAAATATTTTACAGTTTTTTTGAGAATGTAAAATTTTTTAAAAATTCGAGATTGCATAATCTTACTCATAAAGCAAAAAAAAAATTTTTTTTTTTACAAAAAGCTTTAAAACAAACCCGTTTATTCATTATCAATATTGTAATACTTATTTCCAGAACAAGTTTATTCATGTACATATTTTTATGATAATAGGAATGTAAAATATAAACTACATATTAATAGAGACGCCTTTTATTTTTAACAAAACTATTTTAAATTGATAGTGACCTTGCGATTGAAGATCAGGTGGCCGAAGGTGAAAATCCATTGAATACATGAGTGAAACTAATTAGACTAAGTCCTTTGTTAGATATACTGTATATTTTTTGCAAATGAATATATTAATGAGTAAGGAGTTAATTGGTGTGTTTGTTTGTGTGTGCGTGCGTGCGTTTGTGCGTTCGTTCGCGCGCGCGCGCGTGTGTGTGTGTGGGTTTGGGTGGGCGGTTATGTGTGTGCGAGCGCATGCGGCATATATGTGTCTCTTTGCTGTGTTTTTTTTATTTATGCACATAAAATAGTGCAATTATTAAATAGACTAGTCTTTAGTTTAGGTTTAGTTGTCTGTATAAGGAATGATTCTTACTTTTTACGACAATTTTTGCTACTTTTTTTTATTCAGAACGAGAGAGAAGACATTCATTTTTTATGTTTCTACACACCTGTTGGCTGCCTTTCTTTAACGTAGTATACAATTTTCATTGTTAAGTTTAGTATTTTAATGATTATTTTAAAACCATTTTATCAATTATTCATTATTTTACTGAAAATGTAAATTAATTTAAACATATCATAATACTTAAAAAATTTATTTCAATTTGACTCTTTTTTTTAACTTTATATTAAAAATATTTTGGTTTTTACGTTTATGTTATTACATTACTTACTGTTCTGTAAACTTTATTTTATTGACATACTTGGTGATCATTTTTAATTGCGTTTAAAATGATTCTTCTTTGACGTAGAACCGTTAAAGGAACAAGTTTTAAAAGCTTAACTTGTACGCGTCCTATATGTATAAGTGTAAAGTTGTAGTCTCTAGAACTATAAAACAATAACAAAACTACAATTAGTAAATAAGAAAGCTTTATACTTCAACAGTATATCCATATCAATATTTAAATTAAAGATATTATATAAATTTCTCTAGAAATGATGAAAGAATGGGAGTAGAGGGAAGAAAAACAAAACAAATTTGTAAGGTTTGCAGTTCACAAGTTACTTTTTTGGATTTAAAACATTAAGTGTCCAACAGTTAATTTCAAAATTTGTAAAATACGAGGATAAAATATGGCATAAAAATGAATGTTAAGAGAGAAAAAGTAATGGAGATACGATACAATAATCTGTTGAATTGTAGATAATAAAAAAATAATAATTGATCAAGTAATACAGTATTATTTGTTGTAAATCAGTTGTTTCGGAATTCCTAAGATATAAAAAAAAAATATCAGAAATTCTTCTTTTCTTCAACGCGCTAATAATTGGATCGATTTCTTTTTATACGGTTTTGTTATTGGAATTCACCAGACCCCATTCTTCTAGTAATTTTGGTTCAAACAGATTCTGTTGATCCTACGTTCTGTTGTAATCTATTATGTTTTAATCTATCTCATTTAATTAGCTTTAGTTAAGTTTAACCTTCATTTTTAATTTGAAAAATATTTTCACAGGCGTAAAGTGCCTCTGGAAAAACGAAAGTTTTGTAGTGGCGAATTTTGGAGTTTGTTGAAAGGCATTTTTTATTGCAGGTTTTTTAATTTTAAAGGAGATCCTGTTTTTTCCTTTCTTTTAATATACAGTCGATGATTTATAATTAAACTGCTGAACTAGTCTAATATCAGATCATTTTATATTAAAAAATTAACTAAGACTAGAATATTTCTCAATTTTGATTAATGTTTTAACAAAACCGAATTAGGTAAGATATACTTGTTTTACACATTATCTTTACTTGTCAGTTGTGACTTGTATAAAACTAACCAAACAGAAATTGAAGTATGTGGTAAAAATATTTTGTTTTTATTATTATAAAAATTTAACTACAATTAAAAAACTTACAAGGTGTTTTTTCTCAAGTGAATAAATAAAAAAAAACAAATAGGACATTTTTTCTGTATCATAAGATCAGAAGACAAAACATAAAGAAAACTTCAAAAAGTTAGATAAATCTTGTAAACATACGTTTATTTATCTGCAGAATTTCCTTTTTTAAATAAAGTTGTTATAACCATTTAGGCTAAAGATGGGCCATAAAACGATATAAATGTAGGTGGACTAAGCTAATCCGCCGATCTCAGTACGTAGTCTAGCATCTTGGGCCTTTCAGTAGATCCGGAGGTTTTTGGTTCGAACTCCCTTCGTGAATGTCATTTTTCTTACTCTAAAAACTTAAAAAGTTACAGCACAAACTTCAAGCTTATGTTATTGTGCTTATCATTTTAACCTATCAAAAAATAAGAAAACATTTCTAAAAAACGTAATAAAAGATAGGACATCAAGTTTTATTTTACAAAACATTTTAATCAAATCATCTTTTTTTTATTGTAATTTTTGTATTTTTATTATACACGGAATTCTAATTCCAGCTCTCATAAAGAATTATATTGCGTCATCAGAAAATAAGAATGATTTTCTTTTCGCATAAAGTATAGTAAGATTATTTATTTAAAATAAAAATTAAAAGGAGCTTTATTCTGATGTAATTTTTTTTATTATAACAAAAAATATACTAAAAAACCAAATATAATCCTTAAACGTTTTGAAATTTAATATAAACAGCAGACGTTTTATTTAGCCACTGTCGGTAATATCTGGTTTTCTTTTTCATCCTTTATTTAATGAATAGCACTCAGTAAATTTGTTCTGTACACTTAATAGAGATAAAAGGAATGAACTTGGAATATTGTTTAGTTAGTTAAGCTAAAGTGCGATAAATGAATGTAGCACCAAAGCAGGATTACAACCCTTTCGTTCACATGGTTAATCTGCAGAAACTTTTTCAATTGGGTAAATATAAAAAACAAGATAATAATAGTATATCACTTACTTAAACAAAAAACGCTTTTAGTTAAATGTAAAAATTAAAAGAATTTCTAAAACATATGAGCCGTTTACAAAAAGAAAAATCTGATGTGAACACCTCATAAATTCCTTGTTCGCCTATTAAATTATATATACCCATTGTTTGCTGCACTTCATTTAAACTTATTTCATTTGAAAGTGAGATACGATCCTCTAATTCTTTAATAAAGTGGAAAGTTACACAACTGCACCGTGATGAACACCATATTGAATCGCATTTTTTTGTGTTGTCCGGTATCAGCATTTTATATTAGTTTTGTTTCACGTCGCTCAAGTAGTCATGTGGTGTGAGAACGTGTCGGATCCTGTAACCATGGACACATCGTTCCAGTCCGACATCAATACATATATATTTTTTTAAACTTTTTTTTAAATTTAAATATATTGATTTATTTATAATTATTAACCTCTGAAAAAAATATTTGAATTAAAATGGAAAGTACATAAAATTTTATTTCAGCAATAAATTCTGATTTTTTTTAATTTTGTTTTTTTTTTAATTATTATTATTGTATTATTATTTAATATAAAAACGTTTTTACAATCAGAGATTAGTCATTTTTAATAAATCAATATATTTACAAATAAAAAAAGAAATAGAAAATAAATGTGTATAAGTCGATTCGAATCGCCCTTGTAAGATCCAAATATTTCATTAATTAAAATTTTATTTGTCTGTAACTCCGGAACCAATGAAAATATGGACTACTTTTTCTTTCTTTTTTTTTTAACATCCCTAAGGCAACCAGACCCGCCGCATAACTCAGTCGCCTCAGAGTGTCGCGGCAGCGGTCTCTGTCCCTCCCCCGGGGCTTTACCATAGGGGTCCTCCATTTTCATAGAAATGCATCAACGTTCTTTCTCTTCTGGATAGCCGATGCGCCTCTCCGTTGGGGAGATACCCCCCCTGGCCCTAATCTACAAGCTCTAGACGTGCAATTCACACGTCCTTCGCTGTCTGCGACTCGAAGCACAACGTAAGGGTCCTCTATACCATCATCGGGAAATTCCAACCCGCCCATTGAGTGGACCAGAACACACTAAGCAAAGAGGCTACCTCCCTGGCCCTACATGTCGCGAAAATAAGTACTATTTATGATATAACGTTAAAAAGCTCTCAATGAAGGCTCATTATTGCAGTTAAGTCCAAAATCCAAATTTTTTGAATTTCATGCTTTTTTGGACACTATCAGTCCATTTGATTGCAATTAAGAGAGGTGGTGCACAACTAGATGTTACAAAAGTTCTAAATCCAATATTTCAACATTCTACTGCTAAACGTTTTTGAGTTATGTGAGATACATAGTACGTTCGTACGTACAGACGTCACGCCGAAATTAATCAAAATGGATTCAAGGATGCTTTGCCTGTAAAACACACAGATAAGATATGAATAATTGCAATTGAATTTCAGTTAAAATTAAAATCAATTTAAAATAAAAATAAAAGAAAACATTGTATATACTTCTAGACGTGTAAAAAAAACCAGTGGGTTATAATGCGGTAAAAATCAAAAATTAAAATCAGAGCTAATAACATATAATGAAAGAAATGGTAAAATTTTTTACTTGTATGATGTAAAGGAAGTATTGTGGTCGCGAAAAATGTCGGTTCTCAGAATTCAACGGAAATATCCATTTTGACCATCTCTGAATCTATTTTAACTATTTTCGGCGTAATTTGTACGTATGTATGTATCTCGAATGACTCAAAAATGATTAGCTGAAGGATGTTGAAATTTTGGATTTAGGATCAAAAAAAAGCCCAAAATCAAAAAAGATTGGATTTTATACCTTTTCTTAAGTGTAGTAATATGCCCTCATTGAGAGATTTTCTACGAATTAAATTTATATAAATTTAATTTAAATTTATATATTTAATTTAAATATACTGATTTATTAATAATTATTTAATTGTAAAAAAAATTTATGATAAATAGTAATTCAATAATAACTATAAGCAAAAATCAGAAGATACTAATGCAATAAAATTTTAGGTACTTTCCATTTTAAAAAAGAAATGTGTTTATGTAATATAATAGGTATACAAGGTTGTCATGTGGTGTCCGGGTCAGATTTTTATAGATAATAAAACTTTTTATATTGATTACCAATAAAAGTTTCCTCACTAAAAAACACCTGAAACCCACGTATATGCCTCATGAGACAGTCGACGTTTGTCCCTAACTCCGAATATTTTGTTATAATCAGAAGTAAAGGGTTGTAAAATTTCAGTTTATTACAGGCAAACTTAAATATATTTTTTGTGTTTAGTGTAATTTTTGCGTTCAATAAATCTTTAAAAATATTTTGTTTAAAAAAATTCAGTTCTTTGTTTTGCAATGATTTTACACGCTTCTAAAATATCATTGACTGAAAATTTTAATCATGTAATTTGTAAAATTGGATATAACTGAACATAGAATAATCAATATTTTTTTTAACAATATAATTTCTGTTCTCTTTTGACTGAAGTTTTATGTTCATAGAAAAATTATATTTTTACTAAATGAATAAAATAATTAAGAAACAGTGTTCAGAAAAAGTTACTGGCGTTTTGGAAGTATCAAAATCCCCAACAAACCACGTGTACGCCTTCGGCCTTCGCTATCTACTTTATTCTTTATAACCAATCAATCATTCTTGGAAAATAAAAGCATTCAATTTATGCGAATGAAGGCATTTACAAAAAGAAAAAGGCCTATATGACACAAATTACTGTTACTCACACTTCCCAAACAACCTGAAAGCAACAAATTCAGCAAACGATACGTTTAAGAAGGACATTCGAAAAAATAACCAAATATTACTTGATTAATACACCTTTCACTTTAAATCGCCACTGAAAATGAGTATCTGGATTTCATTGCTCCTTTATATTTTGCAATCCATTTGTGAGAAGGAAACTAACGTTAATTTCTGAAAGCAAGTCCAAAAATATTCGAAAAATAATTGGGAGGGGTGTGTTCCTTTACCGATAAAAGTATGAAACAAGATAGACAAAGATTTCGTAATTGTCGATGATATTTCTAGCAACTCACTAGGAATACTACTCAATATTAATAACCGAATTCTATTAAATGATTCTGAATTTCCCTTTTCCCCAGCTGAAACTGGATAAAGAGGTTCATATTTGCAGTGAATTTAAAAAGAAACATGGAAAAATGTAGCAAAATCATAATTTGAAGAGATAAACTTTAGTATTAACCACTTATATCCTTAGTTCACTTATCAAATTTCAAATTGACTTAACTGTAGAACCGTATATAATTGTACAGAGTGGAGCAGAAACAATTATAAATTTTAAACAATTTAAAACTTCAAAATTAACACTTTAATTACAATCAAAATACTAACTAGGTATACCATGATAAAGCACAAGGACAAGCTTTTAGCTTTCAACATCGTTTTAAAGTTAACATCATGCAAGTGACTACTATTAGCGGTAAGGAAGTTCTCTGTGCATTGTCTGATGTTATCCATAACTATCCTTAGCTGATCGCCTGGATTGCATGAATCTCTGTTCGAATGAAATTTTTCAGTTACTGTATAGTGTGTGGTCGATTGGCGTAAACTTCTTTTCCAAACTGCCCCGTAAGAAAAAATCACAAGCTATTTAATCCGGGAAGCTGGCAGGCCATGCAATGTCTTCAAAACGAGAGTTGACTTGATGGGGAAAAATTTTTCTAATCACTACCATGAAATTTTTTTCTGTTTGACAGTAGCGCCATTCTATTACAACCACATCAGGCGTGTGTCGACTCCAAGCCGACGAAGTTCGTTGTGAAGAAACGTTTGCAATATATCGATCTGATATGACCATAACAGACAACAACAAAAGTACGGCCAATCATTCCAAATGCACTTACTGCACACCACATTGTAATTTTTTCACTGTGCAGTGGCTTCTCATGCAACATGCGAAGGTTCTTTGCAGCTCGATATCTTAGTTCTTTTGTTAACAAATCCGTTTGATGAAAATCTGCTTCATCGGACATTAGCAGATGATTCAGAAATTGCCTGCAAAAATCACTCCGATGATTCAAATCATGGGGATGGAATTGTTGTACTGCTTGAATTTTATAGGGATGGAACATTAAATTCTCGTGTAAGATGCGTCCTGCGGTTCTTTGGGTTAAATGTAAGGCGGTTGAATGTCGACAAGCGTTACATTGAGGACGTTACATTGTAGTCCTCAATGTAACGCTTCTGCCACTCTCCGTACATATACCGGGGTTCGTACAGTTCGTGGGCGACCAGGCGACTTCTTATTGACAATGGATGCATTTGACCTGAATTGCCAGTCCAAACCCTCAAGCCAATTGTTTGGCGAATGGGAACATTTCCATTCCTTCCAATGACAAAATTTCATCGACAAACTCTTAATTTCTATAATAGCGAAACTTTTATGTTTGCAGGGCGCTTCCATTGCAAAAGCGCCATGTTCTTTCGACTATCGCTGCATCATGACTGAAGGCTTTAAATTAATTTACTCAACTATTTCCCACCACCCTATCACCAACACAGATCTCAGCGTGACGGACGAATTTTATATCGCCTACTTGTTTCTGCTCGTCGTAATTCCCTAGCTTCCATAAAACTAAATACATATTTAACGTAGCATTATAAAAAATACCGCTTCACGTATTATTTGTAATAATGCGGATGGTTTATTATAACTTATCAATTACAATTATAATTTGGTTAAACAAATTGACTAAAACTATATTGATATGGTATATATCACGGTAAGCGTGATTTGTAACTGTATTTGGTAGGCGATGGAATCTTAAGTACTTTAAAGAGTCGAATTAAATTTCCCCCCCCTAAAAAAAAACAAAACATTTTAAAGATATTTATTTCACAAATTACTTAGAACACGGTAAAAATTTTTACATCTAACGCGATTTATGATGTGAAATTTAAACAAAATGTTTAAAATAAAAAAGTTTTTCGTGAAATCTAATGTTTATGTTAATGTGTTTTAATCTGAATTATAAAAAAAAAGCAAAACTCAGTTTGAGATATAGTAAAAGCCATCTAACCAAAACTCTAGTCTTGATTAATAAAAAAGATATTCTGAAAAAAAAATTGTACGTATCTTCGAAGATAAAAAATTTCTGGTGATCCATTTTACTAATAAAATCGTATTTAGTCAATGTTTAGTTTTACAATTATATAAAAAAAAAAAAAAATGTAATACTCGAAGTTATAAAACAAATATAGTCTATTTTATCAGTAGATCAAAGCCGATAGGAATGGTTTTGTAAAGATACTTTTACTACAATAAGAAAATCTTCAAAGATTTATGACAAACCACCTTTTAAATCGATAAAAAATTATTAAAAACTGCCTTTTACCTTTATTTGGTTAAATAAATTATTACAGAAAAGGTTGAATAAAATAAAATAAAAAATCACTCAAAAGGTTAGACGACTGAACCTTGATTGACGAATTTTTGATAAAATCACTTTTATTTCTGATTCAATAATGTCAAATCATATATATATATATATATATATATATATATACTCTTATATATATATATATATATATATATATATATACTCTTATATATATATACTCTTAGATAGTAACTTGGTTTGAATTAATTACATGAAACATTTAACCAAAGTTATCTATCGACTAGATGTATTAACATATAATGGAATGTAAATGTTGTAGGCATAATACAGATCCAATTACCAAACTTCGATTAACAAGAGTTATGAAAAACTCTTTACATTTTCTATAAAAATTCAAGCATTATAATTAAAAACTTCAAATAATTTAATTTTTACTAAATAATTTAAGAACGTGACAGAAAGCTGTTTTACGCATCAATTTTATTAAATAATATATGTTAACACTAAAATTAAGTAGTTAAAATAATTATCACATGAAAAACCTCAGTTAGGCGCGGTTTATAAAAATTCTAGTACCTCGAAAAATTAAAAAATCTTCGAGCAGTATTATTCGATATATTTTTTTATTACTAAAAGAATATTACTAGTACGCTTCATTGTTCGTTGTTTTTTTTTTTAAGTAGTAGAAAAACGTATTATTTATAATATCCAATGCTTCATCGATCATTAAATGAAAAAAAACCGCAATCCAGATTTCATTTGATACAAGACCCGTGAACAAACTAAGTAGGCGTAACTTAAAAACTCGTTTCTTTGGAAATAATCGTCTGCTTATCCACAGTTATACTGATACATCACAAATAGATTTAAGACTGATAGCTACTGTTTATCTAATATATTTTGCAGCATTTTTAAGAAGGAAGCTAAAAAATGAGATATAAATTTAATTTCATAAATATTTTTTAGTAAATTGTGTGATAAGAATATGGGTAGAATTTATATCAAATATTTGTTTGTCTAGCCACTTGCTCAGTGTTCTACTATTTATTTAATCCTAATCTCAGTTATTAAAAATAAAGCGTAATTTTATGTAGAATCAGAACGAACGTAAAATGAAATAAAAATTAAATTTTTCTATTAATCACAAAAATTTATTCTGCAAAAAAATGTTTATAAAGTATTCGTTGTAGATGAGTGGAAAACTTTTTGTTTCTTCACATTGCGCTTTTTAATAAGAAACACAGCTGTCTATGGGGCTCGAATCAAATAAACTGCATTATATAATCAAATTTAACCATTTCTTCAGAATATCATAAGAACCAATCAATCAATTAAGGTGGGAGATGATTATTTAACTAATCTGATTTTATTCTTTAATGTTTTATTTTTTTTAGACTCCGGAATTAACGTAAGGTGTTACTTCAGAGGATGAAATGTATGAATGTTAATGAAGTGTAATCTTACACGATCTCAGGTCAATCACTCCTGAAATGTATAGTTAATTGAAACCCAATCACCACAGAATACTGGTATCTACAATCTAGTATTCAAATCAGTATAAAAGTAACTACTCCTACTAAGATTTGAACCTTAGAATTTTCGATTTCGAAATCAGCTGATTTGCGACGTCACCTTAACCACTAGATCAGCCCGGTGGGCTAATATTTTATATTCTGTATTAAATATATCTACAAAATTATTATAAGCTTATATACAATTTATTAAATCGAAGTTTTATAGCTGAAAATTATGTCATTAAAAATTTAGTTCACGATTCTTTTACTGTTAGAAATGAATCTTTTGCTGTTTTAATATTAATCCCTGTTCTACAACATGAAAATATTAATTATTTATGGAATTGTTTTTTTTTTCTGTAATTAAAATAAATTTCAATCTGCAACTTGAAATAAGATACAAGTAATGAAATAGTTACCCTGTAACTATCATCATATGCAACCTTATAAGTAAAGATAACAGAGAAAATAAAATCTAATATTAATTTTAAGTTTTTAAACTCAAAGGTAACCGTTAACAAGATATGTAGGGAAAGTTTGTTAACGTAGCGCGCGTTAACAAAGACCGTCTCTTTTGTATATTAGTAATCCAGGGTGAGGTATTGAAACAAGACCTTTGTTTCGTAAGCTCAAAGCATTTGTTTTTACTATCTTAGTGAAGAGATAGCCATTTTCCTTAACGAATCTGCACCATTCAAATATATATATGTATGCACTCGCATAGATACGATAAGAAAGAACGAATATTTCTTTTTTTACACTCATTCCAACCTGCATATGATTCTTGTTTGGTTTTACTTTTCAAAAATTTGTATCTTTTGAAGTTAATATATATATATATATATATGATTCTATTTTTAAAAATTACCAAAACCTTATATTTAAAATAAACGACTTGACATCCTCTCCATATGTTTTAACTTAGGCTCCATTGTATTAATTTTGACTATATTATATAGTTACTTTTCATTTTATGATAATTAAAAATGATACGTATTTTTCTTTTATAACACGGTATTTAAAAAATATAATATCAGAGGAAGACAGATTAGTACAGGAATTAAGTATTAAAAGTTCGAGTCAGCCTACATCTTATAATTTAAAATAATTCACTAATGTGGTTTATTAGTTCATGCAGTTCCATAAGAGCATATTAAAAAAAGAAAAAGGAATGAAATTAACAATTTTTTTCTTAAATCACTGAATTTTTTTCTGAATCACTCAATGATTCTTCCTTTTCAACTGCTGCTTGAAAAGATTCCCTCTTCTTAAAAAAATTCTTTAAAAAATAAAAAAATGGTTTTAATTTCATATCCTTTTATAACATAATTCAAGTAAGATTTTTTTTCCAAATCTTATGTTAAACTAGTAAAATTTAAAATGCAAGTCTTAAAAAGATACGAAAAATTATAAATTTTTTTTATAATAGATATTAACGGAGGAGATTATAATTATATCCCATTCCATATTTCAAAAAAAATGTTTCTCGAAAAGATTAATACTAATTTATAGGGGCGTTTAATTTTTTAAGTGAATTTTTTTCTTTAAATATTTCAAAAATAAATAACGAAAATATATAATAAACGTTTTTTAATAAGAATGGAAACCACTTTCAATATTTTAATACTCTTACCGTTGAAAAGAAAATCTTTTTTTTAATCTTCAAGAACACGGCTTCCCGTCTGGAAATTGAAATGAAATTTTTGTATATAATATAATTTTTTTTTTTTAATTTTTTCAATTTATTTAAATATATATATAGTCTATGGACCCGCGTTGGAATCCATACGTTAGTGGAAGGATCATACATCTAAATTGGTTCCGCCATTGAGCTGCTATGGTGAAACAAACATACATACATATATACAAAAATACACTCTAAATACAATACACGCTTTTTGAACAGTCGTCTAATCAAAAAATACGAAATTAATTAACCATTAAGTGAGTTTTCTGATAATTATAACTGTAAGAGAATGATTTTCAAATGATTTTAAATAGATTACTTTTAAGGTCTGTCAGTGGGAAGAAAAATAAGTTATTTTTTCGTATTGATGAGCTTTTTAATAAAAAAACATATACCTTACACCTAACAATATTTTTATAACTAATCAGTTGGCTCTATGTGCGCTTAATTATATTTTATTACGTACTAATTTTTTAATCTCTACCTATTTTTTGACGTGACAACGTTATATCTAATAAATTGGTGAGAGCTGGGAGGCATTCACCGAAATCGCGTCCGTTACCCGAAGCCGTAGCCTTGGGTGTAATGCTGGCTTCGTGCATGTTCGGGCCTCTGTTGATCGGAGTTGATTGTTTGTTGTCGTGAACTGTTTGAAGTGAATTTGTGCGGAAAAATTTGCTAAAACATAACAATTTGACCAAAAATTATTATTCATAATGTATAAAGTTGTAAATATTATCAAAAATTAATAAACTCTTAAAAAAGAAATATGTACAAAGACGTTCAATTCATTTTGTTCGATAATTGTGACAGTAACCGTTTCAAACACTAGGTCCGAGAAAACGTTATCACGTTCAAATCTCGCCACGCATCGTAGATGTACGCACCCAATTTAATTTTTTTATTTCCTTTGTTTTTAGTTATTTACCTAATTGAAGTATTTGTTTACTTTGTTTTTAATTATTTACCTAATTGAAGTATTTGTTTTCCATTTCATTAATGAAAACAAATTTTTGTGAGATTTTTACTCACTAAAGTTCTTTTACCCTCTATATTTCTTTTATTACAAAAATTTAATAGAGCTTTGATATTTAGTTGTAAAACCGACATCTTAGTTCGTTTTCTAGTAAACCTTTGCTACGTGCTTATTTTTTCCCGTTCACCATAAGATTCTACATCAAACACTTATTTAATTTTGTTTATTAGCTTTTATACTATTTTTGAAACCATTTCTTTGTTTTATAAATAATATTTTAATCAAATATATTTAAATTAATTAAATTTCAGAATAATGTCACAAAGTTTAGAATGAATTGATTTTAAAGGCGGTGGTAATAAGAGTTCTCCTACTGTATGATAATCTCAACCAACGTGCATTCCCGTTTTCACTGGTAATATCTAGTTTATTAAAGTCACAGTTTTATTAGATAAAACTGTAAGAGATTATTTACTTGTCTACACAAACTTTTCAAAGGTTTGTTTTCTAACTGATGTTTCAGAAGTTTAAAAAAAAATTATTATTAGATAACGCCGAAATGTATTCCAGATTTACGCTTTACTAAAATTTTAATTAACTCGTTTTTATTGTCTGTGCTTTAGGTTTTTTCTTTGGTTTACAAGTTAATTTTCTATTTTTTATTAGATTAAATATCAATATACACATTTTTTAAAGTAGCATTATCACTTTATAGATTTTAAGTTACTGTTTCTATTGTTTAATCTTGAGAAAATGATACAGATAAAGTGATAAAGTAAAAAAAAATTAGTTGATTGTTTTAAAATACTCTTCAAGAGGTTGTATGAATTAATTAATATAACCCAGTAAAATTAAGTCTGAGGTAGAATCCAGCTGTGTGAATCACAGGCTCCCAGCGGTGCAATTTCCATGATGTTTTTAAAGAAAATTTACTCGTTTACATCTTATAAGATTTTGTCTTTAGATAAAAACTGAAAATAATATTTTTTTCTAAACTATGACAATTATGATACCTGTCTACAATTTTACATTAATTTATCTATAAATTTTATAAAATTTTAATTTACATAACTTTTTAGATCAAAATAATTTTTTTTTTAATTTTATAAAAGCGCAACATTTAAAAAAAATAAATATCCAGTTCTTAATTCGAACTAAATATTCTATTCGTTAAAATTAGTATATTTGTTTAATTTACACGAGTTATAGATGTACAAAAATATATAATATATATAAAAATTTTGTCAATATCTTGTTTTTAAATGGCAGAAAATTTCTAAATTAATTAAAATAAGACTTAAAAGAAATTTTTTTTAATTAGTCAATTATGTATTTAGGTAAAATAATTTTTTTTATGATTTATTATTGAAATTATAAAATTTCAAGGAAAAAGTTTTTACAATCGACATATTATAATATTCATTTCATAAACTTTATTAATTAATCTAATAACGTGTAGTAAATTAACTTATTTTAAGTAAAAGGAAAGAAGAATGATATTGTCTTAACCAAATGCTATAAACGCGCGCACGTGCACGCCTGTGTGTTTTGGCTAGATATATTTTTAAAATAGAAAATGAACACATTCATCCTTAAATGAACCTGTGTAGTAATTATAAAAATTATAAATAACCAGGAATAATTATTATCTATAAATTTAGCTATAATTAATACATTGAATTAAAAAATAATAGAAATAATATTTAAAGCATGGTAGGATGACTACGATCCTAAGCGCGCTATTTTAACACGTAATTACCCATACCCATTAGCATAGGTTGCCACAGTGTACAAGTGTTCTACATTGCTCTCACAGAGATATTTTAAACTTACGTTAAATTCTGCTCGTCTTTTAGTACTACCTCGATTGATATATTGAAGAGATAATTTTGGATAGAAAATTTTATGATGAATTAAATTATAAGGAATTATCGGGCAAATATTGAACATGCTAACCGATTTCTTTATTTACAACCTGTACTCAAAAAAAGAAAGAAAATATTTGAATTGAAACATGGGCTGAGTAAAATTAGAAATAAAGCTTTATAGGTTTTTACAGTACTTCTCTCAGCAACAAAACAGGTGTGTAATTTTATTAATTTAATTTTTTCTACTAATGTAAAAATATAGTTGCTTTACAGACTATGTATTTAAAATATACTACACACTTTTTCTTTAACTCATGAATACATATATTTTTTTGAAATACTTTTTTAAATCATTAGAATAAAATTGCTTACGTGGCTTTTTGTATGACAAGATTTATTGAAGCATGAATGTGGTTTATGATCATAACATAAAAAAATAGTTTTGTATGTATTTAAAAAAATAAAAATCTTTAATAATTTTTAAAACACCACTCTTAAATTAAACGCATTAAAATCTAAAATATAGTTTTAGAATATCATCTCAGAATTGATTTTAACAAGAAGCTTTGATGGTTATATGTAAGGTTATGTGAAAGTCATAGTTTCAAATTAAAAATTTGATGTTTATGCCAATTTTTGCATATGCTTGATGAATGACAAAGCAAAGATTTGAACTTTGATATGAGCTCCCCACTTTTTAGGTCATTCATCAAGCATATGAAAAAATTGGCAAAAACATCATATTTTTAATTTAGAACTATGACTTTCACATAACTTTACATATAACCATCAAAGCTTCTTGTTAAAATCCAGTCTGGGTGTTAACACATTTGTGTTAAGTTTAATTTAGTGATTTATTTTTTGTTTGTAGATTTCTTCCCGAAATAGAAATGTTA
>JAAAKQ030512033.1:4465-19609 GCA_010016005.3 Zanna intricata
GGTTGACTGCCATGAGATATCAAATGACGTCTCTGTGTAATGTTACACTTAAGATGCAATATTATTATTGTTTTTGTTTTTTTTCTTATCAAATCACTTATTTTAAAGATAAAATTCTATTTATTTTTTGGTTATATGTTAACACCGAAGTTTTTCTTTAAATTTGAAATTAAAGAATGTTTTTTTTTTTTTTTAAAACAGCAAATAAAATCAAAATTAACATATTTGAAAAGTGTTGTAATAAAATGTGAATTAATTTTAGTTGTTTACCGACAAAGTTTAATTAGATTTTAATATCAAGTAGTTTTAAAAATATTAAACTCAAATTTTACTTTAAAAATCTCATTTCAATCTATAATTATCAATAAAATGTAATTTTATTACAGAGGAGAATGACTTTTAATAATTTATGTTAAAAAAAAAGTAGAGGAATTAATAAAAGTAGTATTATTTAAAAAATCTGTAAAATTAAAAAAAATACATCAAATGTAAGTAAAAGATATTATAATTCAATTAAAATATGTTAAACATTCCGAGACATCAATTGGTGTTTCGACATCAATGGTTGCTATGAGACACAAACTGATATCTCAACTTTGTTTTTGAATATTTCAAAAATAAAGTTGCAAGTAAAATAGGTATTAAAAATTAGTAATATGGTAACAAAACCTTTATTGAAAATCGAAAAAAAATTGCAGCACTGGCAGATATTATTGTCAAAATAAGGGTAACAGCCTTAGAAATGTTGTAATTTTTAGTATGGCAGTCAACCTGTTAAATTAATTTAAATTAAAAAAATATCTCTTTTTAATATTAACTATTTTTTGAAACATTATTAAAGGTTTAAATTACCATCATAATCGCTTCCTGAGACACTCATTCTTTCTTCTCAATGAAGAAATAATAGTCTTATCTTAGATGTCGTGTTATCGGACATTCTTCTCAAATGATCAACCTATTTTTCCTTATATGCGGGAATTCTATCCTGAAGTAGGATTACACTCAAATCCCTTTGGAATTTTTTATTTCTAATTCTGTCCCAACGTGTTTTACTGTAATGCTTCACATGATAGACATCTCTATTGACTGTAAATGGCCACATCGTTAGATCTTGTAACCCACTTCCAACATTATAAATTTAATAATGCGAATGACAAAAAACTTGTCAAAATCCAAAATTACTATTTCATTTATTTACAAAGTCTATTTTTGTTGAAATTTGTTTACAAAATCATTTACCGACCATCCATACAGCAGGATCGGTACACATTTTTAAAAAATCTAACTAAATGTGCAGGCAATCTTTTACTTTAGTTGAAGTTTCTAAACAGCTCCCTTATAACTCATTCGAGATTTTTCTCTGAATTAAGAACTTAATATGTGTTTTGACACTAAATCTCCTTAATTTTTCAATGATCTGTGAAAATGTTATCTGTGCTAGAATGTCCCTTCCAAAAACCTCACTATTCCTTCATCAACAAAACTTAAACTTTTCTTTTATTTTTGGGAGAGGTGAAAAACGCAAAAGCTTATTATCGCTCAGATTAAATAAAACAATTTCTAATAAACAAATTTTAAAGCAGATTAAAACTTAAACCTAAATTAAAATTAAACCATCAATTCCGCATCTCTTTCTGTTTTTAGTTGGATTTACATATCATTTAGTACATCTAAATATATATTATCAACTGCAATTGAAAAGTCCACATTCTTCAATATCTTTTTTATCGCTTCATCAATACATGATAAATCATGAAAATGCTTCACCAATTTCATTCCTCACTAACACTTAACACGGCTTTATCTCTATCCTCTTTATTCGATTACTTGTTGATGTTTATAAGCGTATGCCTTCTGTCCGTGCAAATCAAGTTTCATAGACTCAAAAAAATTTATCCCAACTTTCTCTGAATATATTTTTGACACATATCTTAGCACCTAAGGTATATGTTTAAAAAATATTTCTCTTTTTCTCATAAAGATTATAATAATTTGCTCCGAACTAATGGATGAACCTGGAAAAAAAAATTAGAATGAAAACCGATATGCTTAGAGGCAGTGAGTTAGCAGCCCTACTGCTGAAATTAACCTGGGTTGCAAAAAAGCAATCGAGGTATTTTTTTATTTACTGGAAAAGTAACTGGTACTCGGATACAGAACTGGGCAACAGAATTATTAGGAAAAATCAATTTCAAAGATTCAAAGAAAAGGAAACCAATATAAACTTCTTATATACAGAATAACTTTTTATAACAGAATATTATTTCTGGATCGAAAACTTGGAATGTGAGAGAATTCAGTAAAAAGGAGAAAAAATTGGTAATTAACTTTATAAGAGAAATATACATAATTTTCATCTTTTCTGAAACGAAAAGCAATAAAGGAATTGGAATACTATTTTCATATTAAGAGTGGTGTTGTATAACAGTGCACCAGCAAGAACGGTCATTTTTCTCTTTAACAGTTTGGTCTCTTGTATAATTAATTAAAAATTTCTAAATCAAAGAACGGAGTATTTAGGTTAAAGATGTCTATTGGAAATGTAAACTATTGGGAACTTATGTATCAAAATAGGTATGATAGATATATATTTTGCACTGATACAGAGATAGATATGAACTGTATTTATAAAACTCTGTAGTTTTATAAATTCTGTCATTTTGGCAACAGAGATTTCAATGCACATATTGGTCATTTATTACTTGAAAATGGGGCTAAATATTTTTGCAAAATTAAATCAGTTTGAACTCACCAGCATTTTATAGGAAAAACTATCATCACATACTAGCCTCAAGCTACAATTACAAAATTTTTATAGATAAAATATTGGTAACTGATACATCTTTTTGTTAAATCTTTATAATTTTTGGATTTTACGTTGTTTCATCCATTACTCTGCCGATAATAAATCTTGAAAAAAAAAAATTTTTTTTTAATAGTAACTTAAATGTATTCTTACATTAAATTAGAATGATATTAATCAAGAGAATGGAAAATAAACTCAAAAAATATTATGGTTCTTAGATTTATTTTTTATTTGCTGGAAAGAATCAAGTATATTATAAATATAGAACTATGACTCTACAAAAGTAATTTATAACAATTCTTAATTACTAATGATAAAACTTTATTTTTTGGCGATGATTGAAATAAGTGAGAAATTGTATAATTTTTACCAATTCGTAGCCTGAAACTTATATAACATGCGGTTTGTTCAATGCTGTTTGATATTTATATCTTAAAATTTTGGATTTAATATTAAACATTTTTTTAAATATTTTATTAAAGTTAATAACTTTTTTTTAAATCAACTGAGAGTAAAGAATAATAAAATCAAATGGCTAAAATTTATCAAAGAATATAAAATGAAATTACCAGTTAAAAAGAGATCTCCTTAATTTAATCCATTAAGAACTAAACCATATACAATATCTGCATAGAGAAGGGGTAGTGCAGTGAAAGGCTATCAATACCCGAACACCACACCCGATTGTAGCGTAGTACCAGTGCATGGGAAGTTAATGCAATCAGTATCAGCAGCCGACTACCGGTAACTACAATTTAACTCTACATAGAATGAAGGTAATAGTTAGTACATGGCGTAGAAGCTTGCTCCCTTTCACACCCATCTATCCACTACACGTACTTCCATCAGAAGCATCAGTCTACTGTGATTACATGCTCATTTCCCAGTACCTCCGCTGATGAAACTGTCGTATAAATTATTTGCTTCCGTTGCTAATGCAATTTTCCTCCTAAATTGTACTTGTATAAAGTAAACCAAATTACATCACGCTTAGACTACAAAATTTAACATATACGTATGTTGTGTTATAGTCAGTTAAATCACGAATAAAAAAAAATTAGATTTTAAATCTACTTAACAGTATATACAAAGCTTACATAAATTGATAAAATCAACATGAATCCCTTTCTATTGATTTAATTGAATTTTAAAGAATTTTAAAACCTTTTTTACATAACCTTAACAAAATATTCTTTTGGTTTAATGTTATTTTCCATTTCCTTTTGTTCTGTGCTAATATTTTAATCTAAACATGTTTACATTTACTTAATTTACCCAAAATCTTCAGTCATTTGTTTTATTTTTTCAAAACTTTGTCATTACCAAAAATTTTAAAAGCAACCCAACTAGAATAAATGTAACCAACAACTGCAAAAAAATGTATGAAGTGTATATGGTATGTCTAGGAAGCAGTAAATCATGTAAATATAAATTAACATTTCATTTTCTCTTTCTCTCTGTACGTGTGTGCGTGCATGTGTGTATTTTCACATAAAAATTAAAATCTCATAAATGGATATAAAAATTTTAATGAAATTTAGTATGCAATGTTAAGTTGTCTCTTTCTATAATAAAAATATTTTTTTATTGGACATAAATATTTTTTAAAATACAAAGTAGTGGCTATGACAATTTTTAAATCAGTAATAGCCTTGTAAGTATTAGTAATGTCAAATAATGTGTTAGAAAAAATATAGTTCATACAAAATTAGATAATTTTTTTATATGCTATTTTAAACAAATGATTTATGTCAGAAATCTGAAGAAATTCTTTTGTATAGTTTTGATTTTCTCCAGTATGAAAAAATTGTTTTCTTAAATAAATATTACAATTTGCTTTTGACTTTAGTAACCAATAAAATATTCGAAACTATATATAGAATAAAGAATTTCTTACAAATAAGTTAAAAATGATGTTCTGAGGGCAATTTTAATTTATTGAGTTTTATTTACAGCCTTGATTTATTTTATTTATTACAGCTAAGGGCAAAAATGGGACTAAATAAAAATAATTAAAAATTTAAATTTAAATGAAATGAAAACTGATTTGAATGGGGAAAATATTATTAGGGTAACTTACAAGACTATAGCAGCTGACTTAAAATATTAATAATTAATCTTTAGGGACTCCCTTTTCCTACTTAGTTAAGTTAGTTAGTTATTGAATTGCTTCTTGGTGTTGAATCTGTTAGCAATTACACAGATGTTAAGGTAGTGAATGTAAATTTAATATATAGATGTTCAAATTGTAATAATCAGGAATTGTGATAGCCAGACATTGTCTGTGTTAAATGGCCTTTCACCGAATCAATCTCGATAAGCAAAAAAATCACTAGGTACATATCTTGTATAAAAAGCAGAAGAGTATTTTAAATTGCAAGAAAGCATTAACACAGAAGACCTGGGGTTACACAAGTATCTGAATTGGAGGAAAATACTTTTTGCCTATTCGTGATCATTCTGAAACCAGAATTAGGAAGTAACTAAAAAATTTAATACAAAGATTACGAAAAGGTTTAGAGAATTCTGCATGAATGGCTGCACCATGTAAACTGTGTATGTTACTCCTACGAACAATAGTTTAACATTTTATCAGTGGTTTATGCAAATGTGTTTCAACATCTCTTCTTGTGGAGAGTTTTATTTAGGAATAAAGTTCACTTCACTCGGAAAGCTATAGTAAATTTCCACAACTGTTAAATCTGGGTCGATGAAAATAAGCACCTATTGACCAAAGTTTCAGCATCAATTCCCTATGAACTTTGGTAGATTGAATTATTGGAAAGTTAACTGTATTTTTATCCTCCAAATACATTTGCACCTTTTAGAAAAAGATTTATCCTGTCAATCTTTGATTGAGGATGTACCAATTTATTAAGAGACCAGATATAATATTTGGTTAGAGGGACTTAATTTCTTTAAATTATCAACTGTGTAACAGTTAATGTATCCCCATTAAATGAATTGTTGGGGGTCAAGATTTGGACAGCAAAACCCCAAAACATTTTCCAAATTGTTTTTATTTTTGTGCGCAAATAAAAATCATTGTTTTTCTTCTCCAGTGTATAATACTGAAGAAGTTCACCGAAGTATCTTTGACTATGTCCAGATAATCTGAAGAGCCGGCCTCCATGGCGCAAGTGGTTGCGTCTCAGCCTTTCATCCAAAGATCCTAGGTTCGAATACTGGTCAGGCATAAAATTTTCACAGACAATCAAATATAATTTCATATTGGTCTCTCTGTCGAGGTACTTAAGGTTTTACTTAATAAAAACTAATTTAAAGAAATATTAATGTTTTCAGACATATTGATTGATTTAAAATTTATATGGCTGTAATTTCAAAATTTAAAACTATAAGACCATGTAAGCCATACACCACAGCAGAAGACCATAATAGATAAATAAAAAGATACATTTGCATTGCAGCTATAAACTTTATGGAAATAAAACTGTAGTTTTTTGTATAATTTTTCAGACAGGCCTGTTTGCTTCATTTATTTAATCATTATTCAAGCTTCTTTGCACTACCACCAAAAAGCTTTTCGCTAAACAGCAAGCCATGCATTTGCTACTTCCTTCAATTCTTGGTCCAAGGGGAATTAATCGCCTTTTAATGTCTCTAAACGGTCAAAAAAGTGATGGTCTGAAGATATAAGAACTCAGGATATGGAAAATGAGACAATTTTCTTTTATCACGCTACAGTTTCATGCTTCATTTTCTGTAGCGTTTTTATTAAATATTTAGGTTTGTTCTAAAATACTTGTATTTAATTCTTTTTTTTTGTAAACTGGAAAATTGTTACATTTGTTTCAAGTTAGTTTCTGCAAAAATTATACATACTATTTTACTTAAAATCAAATATTACACAAGTTCTTTTTGAAATATTTGTTTATTGATTACTTATTTTACAAAGTTCATTCTTGTCAAACATTAAGTATTTCTTGAACTCTAATCTTTATCTTTAACCTTAGATATTTCAAAACTATACTATAAATACAGTTCTCTCTTTTTCTGTTTAGCCTCCGGAACTACCATAAGATGTTACTTCAGAGGATGAATGAGGTTGATATGTATGAATGTGAATGAAGTGTAGTCTTGTACAATCTCAGGTCTCACCACTCCACCAAAGAACACCAGTACCTATGATCTAGTACTCAAATCCGTATAAAAATAACTACCTTTACTAGGATTTGAATCTTAGAACTCTCCACTTCAAAATCAGCTGATTTGTGATGTTGCATTAACCTCTAGACCAGCCCAGTGAGCTATAAATACACTTCTGCTACATTTTTTTCTTCAGTTTTTTAGGTCAGATATCACTAAATTTACCTCTCAATTTGGGTCCCAAAAAATACAGTCTGTTTTAATTTTACCAAAGACGCAGAAATCAGGGTGAAATCCTTTGCCAATCGACACTCCCAAACGAACCAATGTTCACATTAAATTTCTTCTTTTAATTAACCAGTAGAACATGTGCTAAAAGTTTTTTACATTTTTCTTGAATCATCAACTATACAACTCAAATTGAGTTCTAGCCAATGACGGAGATAATCAGCTTTATATTTATATATATGTTACTACATGGTAAGTTTGGTTCCTACAATAGCCACTAATAATGAAATAACGTCAATAAAATACATTCTTATGATTTATCGAGATCTAATCTAAGATGAAATTCTAATCATCTAAAAGAGAAATGAAAATTTTAGGTTGTATAACAAAAATTTAGAATACCAATTATACATATTTTATTTTTGAAAATGTAAATAATTTTACCTTGCGTAGATACAACTCTGCTTCTTACAAGATCTGTCTTATTAGCTACTAATATAACCGCCTTTGATCTTATATTTTCAGATTTCCATAAAGCTTGAAGGGATTCTTCAGCATATTGAAAACTATTTCTATCAGCTGTGGAATAAACAACACAGTAAGCATGCGGTGATGAATTTTGGGATAAACAGTCTTCTGTCTGAAACAATTGGAAAAAGAAAGGATATATGTAGATTAATATAGTAAATTAAGAGTTTAACAATTATTGTGCTGTTTAATAATATAAGTGACAATAACTATTAAAAATATCAAATATTGAATATGCAATATTCTAAATAATTCTTGCTATTTTTATCATTAAATCGAGCCAGCCGATTTATGTATATACAAATAATGGTAATTAAAAACAAGCAAAACAAATAATGGAATATACTTAGGGAATGTAATGTTAAGTAGTTAAAGTAACAGTATAAAGTAGTATGTTAAGTAATATTAAAGTAGTTAGGTAAATTAACCACGTAAATTATTACTATTAGTTAAGCAGTTAGAATGACTCTAAGCGAATAAAACATATCTACGCGTTTGTAAAGGGGTTTCTATAGCTATATTTTTCCTCTTAACTCCAGGTGTTTTAAAAATCCTTCTTTTAATTAAAGCTTTTACATAGCTGAAAGTACTATGAATCAATTTACAGTACTTACGTGTTAGCCCATCTACTAATAAATTGCAAATTTTTGGGTTTATCTAATATCATCCGATATAACCCCATTTATATTTATTTTATATATATTATTTACCGAATCTTAACCTACGCACGCTTTGCTCGTTAACTTTGATAATTAACACAGTAATGTTTTGAGTATTTAAATAATAAATTCAGCAATTATTGCAATTATCTATTATTTAAATAATCAAACATTACTGTTAATTAATCGAGATTAGCAAGCGCAGGTTGAGTTTGGTTAATTTATACCTGTAATTATAAGCAATAATACTTACATTTTTAATATGTAAAATATGTTAATGATCATAATTTGAAAATACTTCGAAGTTACGGGATCATTTTGGTTATGATCAACGGGCTAATATGTAAGTACCCAGTTTACTAATAAAATAAAAGAAATCTTTTTCTCTACCCAAAAGTTTAGAAAACTTTTTTCTGAGAAATATTTTGTACAAGAACTATAATAAAAAAAAAACCAATATAAACGGTGGTTTTTTTTAATGGAAGAATTTCCTTTAAATCACCTTAGTGGTTGGTCAGACTTTATAAATTACTTCTTTTCTTAAAAACGAATTCATAATGTAAATAAACAGCTTGATAACAACAAAACTAATGATATATTATATATATATATTCTAAATACATACCCTGTGATGCATCATTTAAATCATCTGAGGAACAAGTGGCGCTATTAAAATTGCTTTTTCTGAAGAAAAAAAAAATCATATTCCCTATGCAGTCAATGCTGAATAATGCGTTTAAATGGGCTTTTCATGTACGTATGTGACAATATGTTTTGCTTATCAGCATTTCCTTGGAGAAGGAAATGGAAATTGGTTTACCATTAAGTTATTCGGTGTAACTCATCACCTTTCTCAATAAGTCCGGCAAGGAATACTTTAGTGGCTGTGTTAGATTAAATAGTGATTTTAATTTCGTGTTGCATCACTTACGATCTTTCAGGTTATGACACCAAATATATAAATAGAATTCGTACAAAATTAACGCATATACCAGAATGTCTAATTAAATACAACAGGCAATGAAGTCAGCTGTATCAAAATTGAATCGAAAAGATTCAATTGATAAAATTATATGTTTGAGTACTTTGTACTTTAGTGAGTCATGGACACTGGACAAAAAGGAAAAATATAAAATTTAAACTTTTGAGATGTGGATCTGGAGGAGGATGGAGAAGGTATAATGGGTGAAAAGAGTAAGTAACATAGAAGTATTAAGAAGAATAAATATGTACACAACAATACTGGGGAATATCAGAAGGAGGAAAGGAAACTGGATCGACATATAGTAAGGGGAAAAAGAATGATTAATATATTTCTTGAAGTTAAAAAAAGAAGAGATAGAAAGAGGCTGAAGTTGATAAATGACATAAGAATAGTGAAGATTATGATGAAACAAAAAGAAAAGCATGGGCTAAAAACAAATGGAGACAACAGTGGTGCCAAGGACTTACCAGTACATAGAATACCATGTGATAATGATATAGAATATGTAAAATTAAATTTGTTCACAAAGTTTTACTGGAATATTTTAATCTGATCTTCAAATAGATTCATATTTCTATTTCAGAAAGAAAATAAATAAATAAACAATAAAAATAAATTCAAACCGACGTCTTACATGGCAACATCCCAAAAATAATCTTATGTATGCAAGTAAACCATACATAAAGCAAATTTGAATGTTCGTTACAACTCACTGATTCATTTATAACTTATTGCTGTACGAATATCTTCTTATCAGGATGTTTAGTACACATGGTTATTAGTTGTGCTGAAAAAAGTAGTTTAAAATCGATTAAAGTCTTCTAGCCAAAATTTCTTCACTCACCAGTTTCCCATGTCACGTTTCTATTCATACATTATATTCTGATTTAAAGTTCCTTTCATAGAAGATTCCACAACAGTTTTAAATTCAAGTTTTCACTAAACACTTCCTATCTTCAAGAATCAGCCGAAAAAAAGATGAACCAGGGATTTTCAGCATTAAGATTTTAATAAATCAGCTTATTTTCAAATAACTTTTATCCATTGTTATGTTCAATGAATGAACAATACATCGTTGAGTTTAAAATGTATTCAGGTTTGTGTGAACACTTTTTGTCTCAAATTTTGATTTTATTTCAGATTAATCATCATTAGAAAAATACACAAATGGCCGAGATCGGCTGTTGGATTCATTTCAAAATGGTCGCCAAATTTAAAGTTTTGCAATGATCATTAAGTAATAACGGCGTACGTAAGCTGAAATGTTTGTTCAAATGCAATTATGTAAGATTTACAAATATCAGTTTTGTAAATCAAGTGTAAGACCCCAAAATGGCGGAAAATTAACTTTTTAATAATTTAAAAAAATTACATAAAACCGTAAACACACAAGGTAAATAAATTATCTTATGTTGGACTCCAATAAAAATGTTATTAAACAATAAAAAACCCATCTTTACCACCCGCAGATTAAAAAAAAATTTTTAATTAGAAAAATGTTACTTTTTATTTGTAACAAATTCTGAAAAGGAAGCAACCTTGATTATTGATTTCATCATTAATGGTCACGTGACCTAATGAAACTAAAACATAAAAATAATCCCTTAAAAATTCATGTAATCCTAATATACACATTATACATACCAGTTATATAAAATATATGTATATATATATATATATAATAGGTTTTTCATTTACTTTTGAAAATTATTCACAAATCATTGTTACTAAATGTTTATCTTATTCTCATGTAATTTCATGTTTATTTTTAATAATTTGCTAATAAATCTTGTTGCGCTTTGTACTACAGAATGTGATTAAAATAAAGGTTAAAAAGAATTGCAAAACTAAGACTAAAAGTAAGGGAAAACAGACATGTGTGAGGGTTCTCACACATTTATATTTATAAAATCTTTTTGTTTATATTAGATGTTGAACACTAACCAAAATTGTCATTTGCTGATGCTATGTCAAAAATTTACATAGATAAATAACTAAATAATAAAACTAGAGAACTAAATAGTATTAACTGAATACTAAATTTACTGGAAATATACAGTATATTTACTAGAAATGAGTAATTATATATTTTATTAAAGAGAAAACAAAGAATAAGCAATGATATTTGTGTAAGCATAAAAAACTGTTTATTCAAAAAAATGTTTTGGTCTTATCATAAAAAAAGAAGAATTAACATCAAAATGGATACTGATAAAAAGAAAAAAGTATATTTGTACTGTATATATATTTTTTTCAACAATAAATCTATTTGTTCATGAAAATGTTAATTAATCTTTCTTTATATTTAAAAATGTATATTATAAAGCAAGTAACAAATGTAAATTCGTTCAAAGAATCTCTTCTGTTTTATTGAAATAAAAAAACTTATAAATATAATAAAGCTGGACAACATACTAGATAATATAAAACTAATTGATTTCTTTTCTCCCATTTATAATGCTAAAAAAAAAGTACTAAAGAGACATAATATATAAAGTAATTTAGTCGTATTTCTTTTTGAAGGTGGTATATAGCATTATTTTACTCTTTTTAGTGAAATATTAGGAATAATTACACAAAAACATAAGACTAAACTAAATATACATTTATTTAGGTACATTATATACACTTCTCTTTTACTTTTCCACCTTAATATTTATGCTACGTAACTATCCAGTATAGATGGTAGTTTTTTGTTTGATACCTACTGACTAGAAAGACTGATCTGAATGAAATCTGCATTATTACTTCTGTAAATGGAAAATTGATACGATCAATTTTGACCATAATTTTTCAAGGGAAGGGAGATACTGATTCAATGAGTCACTTATTTCAAAATTTTATTCAAAGGGTAGATAAACTTGTTCACATTATTTAGTGCCAATGCTTCTTAGGTAGCTAAGATAATCTTAAGTCATTCAAACCCCCATAAAGGGATGGGATAAAAACTATCTTTTTTTTTTTTTGTAGATTTTGAACTCAAAGTTATATTCCTGTACTAAGTAGATGTTTTCATTGGGTTTGTGTGTCATTTTGGTTATGTAATTTGGCTATCTAATTCAGACATCGGAGATAAGTTTATTCAGGAATGGATATATCATCTCAAGTTAAAGAACAGTTGCAAGCCTATTAAATGAAGCCCCAAAAAGGGTAAAATGTTAGAATTATAAAAATAAGAATGGTGCTGATATCCAGACCATGTAATGTGATGCACTTATATAGAAATATAAAATTCACATTATTCCTATTGATTCTGTATATTATATATAATGTACATTGGGTCTAAAAGATTTGTGACGAGATACCTCAATTTTTTATTACCTTATTAACAGTGCTACATATGTTATGCAGAAACTCACATTATCTTCCCAACAGAAGACCTTGTAACATTATGTAATATGACGCAGACATGTAGAATATCAGAATTTGCACTGTCATTACCTACCCGCCGAACAGCGAAAAACATTTTTTGTCAATTATCAGACCGAATTTTTGTGTCTAAAAAAGATTTTCAACATCATGATACCACTAAAAGCAGCTGCAACAACTGTTGACTGCAACAAGATTTATTTCAATCGGATTAAACATTATAGGATAAATGTTGTTTCATTAGGAAAAAATATTATGCACAAACAAATGTAAAGACAAATATACGGGTTGAATACATAACGTTTTTTTTGAAGTCAGTTAAAAAAAAACTAGTGAAAAGAGTCAGTCAATTTAAGGAATAAGAATAAACATATAATTGATATGATTATGAATTAACATAGGTATTTTTAAATTGAAATTGTTATTTATATTTAATAATAATGTAGTTGGAGGAAGTTGATAATCTTTTTCAATGGATTGAGACCCAAAGTACAAAGTACAATGAACTTAATTGTGTTTAGGCTCAATGATCGGAATTTAATGTTTTAGATTGATAATCCTAAAACCCAGATCTT
Source organism: Zanna intricata (assembly GCA_010016005.3). Taxonomy (NCBI): domain Eukaryota; kingdom Metazoa; phylum Arthropoda; class Insecta; order Hemiptera; family Fulgoridae; genus Zanna; species Zanna intricata. The sequence continues at coordinate 17,723 of JAAAKQ030512033.1, forward strand.
AATTCCATAGAAAATTTGAGGTCCTATTTAAAACAGCTACTACTTTTGTGGACCCACTGATATTCTAATATAATAATAATAATAATAATACTAATTAATATTCTTTGTATGAAATTCAGTGAAGAGTAGGATTCTATATTTAGTCTGAAGTATGTTGAATGAAGTAAACCCACAAAGTTATTAAAGCTAAGAGCTTATTAATAATTTTGCTCGTCAAAAAGCAGGCTTTATTTATGCATGTGATATTTATCCTAAAAAGTTATCCTTTAATTGCAGATAAGCTGCATTACCGGACATTCATCCAGTTTTCTTTTTTATCTATTACATAAAACAAAATCCCAGACAAAAATTACTACCTGTTTAAAATTTTCTCATTATTATCTAGTAAATACTGTCATGAAGTTTTGTTAAACTTCTATTTACTTTAAAATTTTATCAAAGAAGATTTGATAAAATTCTTTCTTAATTCGATTACAGTATGCTGTAAAACAAGTGCTTTAGATCGCTAGCAAACGGATAGGTCATAACAGGGTTTCACATGGTTTGAGATAATCGTTGCTTGATTATATTTTAGATAAATGTATCAGACAAATATTATTAATTTTGTTTAGAAATATACTTTCTTTTTTATGCTTATATTATATCATTGTATAAATTATATGTTTATTTATTTCAAAATTTACAATTAAAACAAATTTACAAATGTCAGTATTATCTCCTTCTAGCTAAATCTAGCTAATTGAAGGAATTACAAAATTTAAATTGCATATATAAATAATAAACATATGTACAATAATAAAAATGAAACAAGTTATCGATAATCACATGAACAACAAATACAACAACAATCACCAAAATGACAATACAAATAATGTTAATACTATAATATCAAAAAAAAAAAAAGAAGAAAAAACTGAGAATCTAAAATTTTTATTAAAACCAATTTGGATCAGACCCATTACGCTTATGACTAGATAACACTACAAAAATAAAAATTAATAACGGTAATAACAATGAAGTGAAATAAAAATAATAAAATATACTGAAGAAAAGAACAGTATACAATATAAATATATAATATCATAACTTAAAAAAAAAATTAATTAAATTGAAAGTCTGAAGGATGGTAACGCAGACACACAAGATCAAAAAACAAACCAAGATTCAAAAACCTACCCTCAAATATTCATATCTGTGTTGAGTGAATATATATAAAACTTTATGATTCACGCATTAAATGAAATCTCTAAGTGCATACTAATTTAAATATAAAGTTGATCATATATTTACCATAGAAAAAACAGTGTAACAGAATCAATAATGATATCAACAACACTATAAAAAAATTAAGTTCAACCCACATGTGAACTTATTCAAAAAATGAATTTTCAATAATTGCTTAGCTTTACGTGGGTTATGTACATTTCTTAATTCTTGTGGGAGTTCTTTTAAAAAATTAGGTACATGATACTCAAGCAAAGCCTTACTATATGCATTATTAAATCTTGGAATTAAAAAATTTTGTGAACGTGTTTCGTATTAACTTTCTCTTTGAACTCTATATTGAAGATCAGAGTAATAACTTTGCAATAAAAAAAATTTTGCCAATTCCTCAAAAATCATTATCCCAAGAAAGCCAATCTGAACATCATAAAACAGAACTCTTAATATTCATGATATAAGAGATTTTAGAGGAGCCAATATACAATCTGTAAGCAGAGTAAGCAGAGATTCCATATCTCAGCAAGCTCTCTATTAACAAAAAATATAAGACACGTTTAACAATCTGAAAATCTAAAAAATTTTTATTAAGAAACTTTAAGCAAATTACAGAGATGAGTAACATGTGTATTATATTTCATATTACTATCTAAATAAACTCCCAGG
>JAAAKQ030512044.1:0-19609 GCA_010016005.3 Zanna intricata
ACTGATCTACTCACCCGAAGTCGCAAGCGTCCGGCTGGCCGAACACCCAAACGCAATGAAGCCTCCGATCTATTCACCCGACGTTGCGAGCGTCCGGCCGGCCGAAGGCCGGCCTAGGACGCAAGTATATATATATATATATAGAGTCGCGTGTTCGCGGCTTGATCAGAATTTTGAGACATTGACAATTTAGAATGTTTGTATAATTACAGTTTATTGGTTTAACAACATAATTACAAGACAAATCAATCGTAATGACAATGGTGATAATATAATAATAAAACAATTAATAGACAACCAAATGTTAAAAACAGCAGTTACAACCACAATAATAATCAGGATAATATTAGTAAACGATGATAATATTCCATGTCAACTAACCACCAAATAATCATTCAATTAATGCACGTCATAAAAACATAAAATAATCAAAACAGTAATCATAATATTACACATCAAATAGTCATAAATGCCAGTAGTAATAAATTATAATAGCAGATAGTAATCATAAACATGAATTATAATAATAAACAGAGATTATGTACTAACATAATATTATCAAAACAGTAAACAATGTAAAAACATAATATATTACATGACAATCAAAATAGTAATAATATCACACATCAAATTGTAACAATGAACAGAGATTATACACAAAACAGAGAATAAATTAATAGTCAGGAATTATTACAGATAGATAAATAAGAAACCAGAATTCAACCCATTAACAAAAGATACAGCACAACCGCTATTCTTAATCCTTTTTACTACTAGTCTTGTATTAACAAACAATAGTACACTATAAAAAACAAATATAAAGTTCTCTCACTGGTAAATACCTTTGTTGTTTACAATAAAAACTAACCTAACAATTTTTGAATGAAATTTCCTACGTTGTCCCTTTCACTTATAGTTTTACAGTGTCACCGATAGTCTTTCTTGTTTATTGGTTTGCCAGCCTCCGTGGCCGAGTGGTAGCGTCTCGGCCTTTCATCCGGAGGTCCCGGGTTCGAATCTCGATTGCGGGATTGCGTTCCGATCCCTGGGAGGGTTTTGTTCGGTTGGGACCCAACGGTTCGATATGCTAGTTAGGTTATCATCCGCGACGCCTCCTTTTCCGCCCAGAGTGGGCAAAAATCCCTTTGTTTTCTTACTAGGGGACGCGCTTCCTCTTGGGAGGCTATTTCGGGACCTACCCTTGAAGCATATGGCTTTCCGAGGCCAAATGTGGTTGTTTGGGCCTATTCAGAGCGTTCAGCCCCGAGTCTAGCCCGGTCAGGATTAAGGACAAGGATGATAGTGGGGTATCTTCCTCATCTTGTTAGCGTCTGTCTCCCTTTGTTTCTTCTAATAATCTCTGTTTAAATTCCGCTAGCAGATGTAAGCTAGCGATCGGGAGGACAGACCGTCGGTTCTGGATCTTCTTTCTTCTTTTCTTCCTTTTTCTTCTTTCTTCTTCATTCCATTTTCTTCTTTCTTTTTAAAGAAGGGAGGTGGACAGGAGTGGGGTTTGTAGTCGGGCACCACGGGAGGTCAGCATGGTTATTTAAGTGTTATAAACTTTTTTGATATTATCTATCGCACACATCTCTGTGAAGGAAGAAGGACAGCTGAGTGTGTGCGCGGGGTTGGTTTCAGGGCGCTTGGGCACTGGTAATGACAATTTTGAGAAAAAATCGCCCCTCCCCCCTATTAAGAAAAGTTGATTTAGCGCTCTTACGTCTGCGGTCTTCGGTCTGGTCTTTGGGGTCGCGAGGGGGGTTTGGGGGGCCATGGCCATTCGCGCTGTTCCCTGCAGTCATCTTCTCGTCCTCCTGAAACAAGAAAGAAGAAAGCAGGAAGGGCTATCTGGTGGGGCCGGTGAGTGTGGTGGCCCTCATCACCCGTTGTGGCGTTCTGCGATGGCTCGCTTGACGCTATAGACCATACCTCTCTCTTCTCTTGATAATCTCATTAATTAACCGCTTTTCTTCAAATGAACTAATAGCTGGTCTTTTCAGGGGTACTTCTATCCCTTTACCTGCCGAACCGGACGCATGCATCTCTATGAAATTCCAAACCTGATTTGGTGACTTTTCTCACGGTAGAAACATGTGTTTAGGTGTGTCGACGGGCAGCATAACAAACAAATGACGCTTTACTAAAACGGTTCCTTTTTGGATTCCTACAATTATTACATTTTCATAACTACTATTATATTCACTTCTATATTATTATATTTTCATAATAATTGGTAGGAATCCGTTACTCAGCTCTGCTAAACCAGTCTTGTTACATAAATATATATATAAAAACTTTTTTTTTTATATTATTCACTGTCATACTAAAAGAATAATACGTTTTTGAGTAGCTCAAATGAAGGCTTTAAGGACATTTTGAGAAATTATGTTTAATAGCTCGGAAAGCTTCCAGCCAAAAAGTCTATGTAACAACCACTTTAACCAGTGTATCAGGTTCTGTATTGTTTGTAAGGAGTATTTCTTTGCTTACCAAGTTTTCTGTTAAGAAAAATAATTTGTTTTATAGAATTCCGAACTGAAGGTCAGTAATTTAGTTCGAACTGTATTACGACCTGGATATGAAAAAGACCCATTACAGGAAAACACTATGCTGGGTGAAAGAAACAGAATCTGTTTTCAAACAAAATTTGCTACAAGCCACTGGTATCAGAAGAAATTGCTGAATGAATTAGGCAGTTTACAATCAGAGGTTCCGGACGGCAACTTCTTTTTCGCCGAATCAAGCATAACAAGAGTTGCTAATCTGGATATGCTGCGTACACGGTTCTTTTCTCAACTTCAAGATAGATTAGAGAATTTTAATATGCAACAAGATGGTGTTCTCCTCGCTAGCATAATTCTGTACGGGATCAGTTGATTAAATGTTTTTCCCCAATCGCTGGATTGTTCAGCGACGGACCCGATGACAGAACTTGTTTGTGGTGGCCTCTGATATCATTTCATCTGACCCAATGTGATTTTTTTCTTTGGGATTTTACGTGATTCTCCGCTACCTACTGATCTACCGGGCTTGAGGCACAGGATTGAAGCAGTTGTCGCTTCTATTCTCCAGACATGCTAGTTAAAATACAGGGCGAACTCTTCTATCGGTTGGATGTTTACCGCATGAAGAAAGGTGTTCACATTGAACGCTTGCAGGGAAAAATGGCAACTTACTCTTTCATTTTATTTGCGACTCATTAGTGTACTGTACGTGAAAGTTAAGAGATATTAAATAGTTTTAAAACTCTGATATCTTCTTTTTTGTACACTATTACAATACAGTATCGTGTCTGATGATGAAAAATCATTATGACTTAATATATCACTGATAATAATATAACAAGTACCTTATAAAAATACTAATCGATTGTTTCTGATTTTGAAAGGTAATTAAATTTTGGACATTATCTATTGAAGAAAAGTCGGTGAATATTCTATACTTAGAAAATAATATACAATTTACTTATCGGTAGTCAACTGAGTCGGTTATAAAATTGAAGAAATGATAATTACTTAAATTTTAGATATAAATTCCATAAAATGGCGAGAACTGTATCTAACACGGTTTCCGTCGGTCCCGAGATAATGCTACCGATCCCTGAACAAATTGGCTCACAAAAAAAACTTTATATGTGAAAAAAATGAACATGAAGAAAATCCATATAATGGTAATATAAAATTTATATATTATAATTACTTAATAAGGTTCTGTACATATACACTGGTGAATATTGGTGCACATTTAATTTATTGAATACATTGTATTCTTTGCACAATTGGCGACAATAAACTATCCCGCGACGCACGAAGTGTAGTAGCGCGGAAGATATCAAAACAACGCTACACTAAAGACTGCGGCTTTAGCGGTACCTTTGTTTTATGACTTATCTATGCGCATATTCAATTTACGAGATTTACTGAGATTATAGTAATGCGGTTTGCTTTTAATTATACAAAAACACAAATTTCTATGCCTCTTAAAATGAGTAAAAAGAGACAGGGAACGTTATATAATTTTTTTACGCACTGAAATTTGTATTCCGGGAAATTAAAATATAGAAAAATCGAGTGAAGCATGAATGTCCACCAAACAAGAAAATAGATCTGCTTTCACCAAACGCTATAATGAGTACTTGAAATAGGGTTTTATACTTTGGTTAGATTCTATGGAACACGGTGTACGTCCGATGTTCACAATGTAAAGAAGTTAAGAATAATGAAACCATCCAAAATGTTGCGACATTTAAAATCAAGACATTCCGACCTAGAATAGAAAATATTGGAATATTTTTAACGACTAAAACAAGAATTTAATCTCCAACAGAAAAAACGTAAAGAAACTTTTATTAAAAACAAATAACGACTGAAATGTTCATATTTACTAGTACTTCGTGTAGTCAAAACAAAAAAAAAACATTCTCAACCGAGAAAATTTAATTAAACCGCTATTAATTAGTGTTTTAAATGAAATGTTTGGATATCAGATCAGACCGATTCCTCTTTCAAATGAAAATCTGAAAATATTGAATACCGGTTAATAAAATGTATTAAGAATCGCCGTATTTGCCATCTAAATCGATGAATCATGTGATATTTCTAAATAGCTATTTTTCTCTGCTACATACGGTTCATTGACTATTCTTCTGAAGAAATTAAAGAATTATTATTTTGCAAAGATCTAGATTCTCAAACGACAAGTTCCGAAATTTTTTATTCATTGGATTCATATATTAATTACCATTCCTTAAACTGGAAAAATTGTATTAGTATGTATACCGACGGAGCACCAAATATGATTGGGAAATATTGCGAGCAACAAAAAGAATACAAGAAATCGCTTCTCCTAATATATTACTAACACTTTGCATAATACATCGCCAGCACTCAGGGCCAGAAATATGTCACCTGAATTAAATGATGTTCTAGAATCTACAAAAATTATTAATTTCGTAAAGAAAAGAGATCTGCCATTCTTTGTCAAGAGGTTGGAGCAGAACACCAACATCTCTTACTACATACAGATGTAAGATGGCTCTCGCGAGGATATGTTATTTACCAGACTACAAATTAAGGACGCAAGTGCCGGTCTCCGTGGCGCGAGTGGTAGGCGTCTCGGCCTTTCATCCCGGAGGTCCCGGGTTCGAATCCCGGTCAGTAATTTTTCACACACGCTACAATTCATTCATCTCATCCTCTGATGATATACCTTAACGATGATTCCGGAGGTGAGGTAAAAAAAAAAAAAAGGACGGAAGTGGAAGTGGAGGTTTTGGTATAAAATCATTCTCCGTTATCAAAATGGTTTTCCAGTACGAATTGAATTGAAAAACTGGCATATTTAAGCGACATATTTTCTTACATAAACGACTTAAATTTAAGTTTGCAGGGAAGTATAACAATTACATTTATTTAACAAAATCGATAAATTTATAAAAACTAAATTTTGGTGAAACAAAACTGAAGAAAATTATCCTGATGTATTTAATTCTTATTACGACTTTATTACTACACAAAAGTAATTAACAGTTGATAATCAGAATACAGTAATAAGTCAGTATCTACAGTCATTATATGATTGATTTGAATAATATTTCCCTACAAACATGAACTTGCAGGAGATGAATTTATGGATAACTAATCCTTTTATTGAGAATAACTGAATAATATAAATTTAAGTAACGAAGACCAAAAACTTCTCTTGGAATCTAGTTCAGACATAACATTAAAAAACAAATTTTCAACTATAAATTTCGGATCGCAATAAAAAATGAATATCCAAATTTGCATGACAGAGCCATGAAAATGCTATTCCCCCTTTGCAACCACATATTTGTGTGAATTCTGAATTCTCAGCTATGACACTTATTGAAACCGAAACAAGAAATCGTTTATTAATCGTTTAATTTATCTCTTCAATTAGGTTTAAGTAATTTACAATCCGACATCGAGACAATTGTGCAAAATGAGCGACAACAAATTTCTCGCTAACTTTCATCATTTACAATTAATTTGTAATACGATTTGTTTGTAGTTCCTATTTTTAAATAAAACAACCTGCATTTATTTTTTATTATTTATTTTCTGTTTTTCATTTACATATTATTTTATTGTTTATAGATAGAAATGTTGGTAATTAATATAATGTACACGTAAATTTAATTAGTAATAAAATAAAAATATAAGTATTTTTTTCTCGTCAAAAAATCTAAACTGGGGGTCTGCCGGTTCCTGTATATTTTTTTTTCGATAATTTTACCTTTCCGCTATAAAAAAAAAAGATTGAAAACACTGGTTTAAATCATTATTACCTTTATTTTAAGTAATAATATAGAGCAAAATCTTTCAGATTTGTCTAAAAAATTTATATTATAAAGCATTTACCAACCTGCCGGCTGTAATAACCTTTAAAAAGTATTTTGTAGCGTACTGTGTGTTAGAAACTGGGGTATATTGAAGGCAAGTAACGGTAAATATCACATATGTTGCAGTTCTTACGATGTACGTTTAAGTTATAAAAAACCTTCCTAATAATTTTAAATATTTCTTCTGTTTCTATAAAATACTTGAATTCAGGTTTGATTTTCTAAAACAGTGGAATTTTTCGAAGAAAATAATAAAAGTTGCTATATATTCTTCATATATCGAATTTCATAAATAATGAGTTTTTGCTATCACCAGCTGAAAAAAATTACTATTCTACAGTTTGCAACGCTTTCTATTACAATTTCAGTGGATTTATTTGTTAATTTGGTTCTCTGTTAACAGGTTATAATAAGTGAAAAAATATTTTTAGCAAATATTTATTGCGATTATATTACCATATTAGAAGATGCATTTATCGATGCTATTGATGGTATAAATATACTCGAATTAAATGGAACTGTTATTAAAAGAAATACTGATCAAGTCATCGCTGGGAAAAAATATTTTGACAAAGGCTTCAATGCTTTCATCTTCAACACTGGAGGTATGATGTTTAATAATATCAGGTCGGAATCGATATCTGATCCATATCACTAGGTTAATACGTTTTAAAGTTACCTTATTTTTGTTTTGCTTAAAGATGAATATAATTAATGAGTCGGGGAAAAAGTCTCTTTGTGTTTTAATTGAAACGTAAAATAAGTTTCTTTTTTTATACTTCAAAGTATTTTTATTAAACAAAATATGTGCTGTTTTGATCGACCAGCCTTTTTCAAAAGTAAAATCATATTCTCGTTACTATAGAATTTCTGTGTTATCTGGACAAAAAGGTAAATGATTTTCAAAGGCCCTTTTGAAGCCGACGTTAGCCTTCTGTTATACGCACCAAAGTTTTTAATACAGTCATTTGCTTGTTGAATTTTATGAAATGTCTTTTCTTTTGTTAATTGTGATGATTTTTAATGGCATCTTTCTTGCATTTAGTGTTTTAATTATTATTATTAGTAATATTTTAGAAGGTAAATATATTTAATAAAGAAATGAAAATGTAATTTTTAAATGTTTCATATTTTATGTTTTTACAATTTTTAATCGATATAAAATATATTTTTTTATATGTCACAAATATAAAGAAGACGAAAAAATTTTTCTAAGGGATTTAAAATAGTGCTGTAAAATACTTGGGTAACAAATGTTTTTATAACATATGTTGCGAATTACTCGGGCAAATGTTTTTGGGCAGACAAAAATTTTGCATTATGCATATGCGATTGTTGATACACGATCCAAACAAGTACCTTTCCTTTTTTCTGAGATCGCTCTTCACTGTTTATTCTGAAGGACTATTTTTATTTTCAAAAAAAAAAACTGTATCTATTGGCAATGATAGCATGCATAGCATCCCTTTTCATTTTGTCCGTTAATAGGTTATGAAGAAATTTCCGTTAACGGATTTTAACATAGAAAGAAATATCTGATATCTTCAGGATGGAATAAAATACAACTAAAAAAATTAATGTGAATAACCTTCCGATACGGTTATTCTTGAAACAGATTAATTAGTACACATTTTATCTTAAGTACCCACTCCACCTTCTCTTACACAGTAGTTGGAGATAACGGTTGGTTTTCTGCTTTCATATCTATTTCAATTTCTTTGTGCAAAGTAGGTACGAGTATTATTGATTTTATTCTTCTTAAATGCATAGCTCTGCGTCTTATATTTTTGAAAACCAAAAATAGAAATTCCAGGGGCAAAGACCGCTGCTAGTGTACCAATCATTGCAAGTAAGATATCTGTTTTAAGTTTTCTATTGTTCTAGTTATTGATTTTACTAGATGGTTTGATGGGTTGATATTTAACGTCTACAATTATAATTAAAAAAAGAAAGCAGAATTTTATTGCTTTCACGTTGTCAATAAAAAACTGAAACAGAATAGTAACGATAAAAGTACCGAAACACAAGGAGGCGAAAACCAAGCAGAAAAATTTACACCTGTTTGACAAAAATCCAACAGCCTGGGTGACGAAAAGTTAAGAGAGTTCAGCAGAGACTGAAACCAACGGGAATCTGATGGCGCAAGGTCGAGACTATACATGAACAATTGATGTGAATGCGTCAACATTTCCCGGTCAAAACCTCTAAATTTTTTACGGGTCACCAAAAATGTGATGGTATGGCGTTGTGGTAATGGAAAGAAAACACCTTTCCTGTCAATAAATTCGAGTCACTGTGTCTTGATCGCTCAGTGTAATCTTTTCGTTTGACAGTACATGTAAGAATCAATTGTTTGACTAGCGACCAGCCGCAGCTCGCAGTAAACAATTCTTTTCCGATCCCACAATTCACAGCATCACTTCTTCGCGTCAGCCCTGGCTTCGCCACAGTTTGCAAAGCTTCATCTAGCTTCGACCACGAAGCAAGATATTATTACATCCATTTTTCATCGCCCGTTATAAACTGTTTCAAAAGTATTTCAATTTCATTTTGTTTCAGCAATGATTTTCAGATAAATATTCGATCCATTAGATTTTACAATATTAAATCATGTGGTGCCCAAACGTCGAGTTTTTTTTTTAATCAGGTTTCTTCAAACGGTTTAAAACTGTTTTGCGGTCTATGTTTAATTCCTACTGATATCACAACAGTTAATTTGCCGGTCATGCTCAATATTTTCCATGATTTTATCAACTTTTGTCAATCAGCCAACCAGAGTAAAGTGCATCATTGAAATCTACATTTCCAGATTGAAAAAGCTTGAACCAGTTTTGCGCTGCACATAATGATACCGCATCATATCCGTAAACACCATAAATATTTTTAGTAGCCTTAGTTGAATTCTTCATATTCATAAGAAATTATTTATAACTCGTAAGAAAAATATTTATCACAAAAGTCAGAAATTGTAACAATCGCATGCTTTGTTTTTAGTTATGTATTTTTAAAAGAAATATTGTATTTACTACACATCATATCGATGTAGAACTATATAATAAGGATCACCACAAATTATAAAAAGAAAACGATCATAAATTTTACAGATAAAGAAGATATGTTTTTACAAATAAATATTAAAAAGAGAATGTGATCAAATGATCTAGCATTCTGTATTCCTTATATTCTAATGAAAAAAATGTTTAGTTCATAATTAATTACGGCAACAATTATTCACCATATTCTGTGATGCTTACTCCTGTGCTGTCTTAATAATCTAAAATATACTATAACAAATTAAGCAATTATGATTTTGACTTAAAATATTACTGCTTAAGAAAACTATTTGTGATACTTAGATTTTTAGTTATATTTTCATCAGTTAGGCCTGTGATGTGCATAATGACAATAACTATGCTTTCATCTGGAGGTCCCGGGTTCGAATCCTGGTCAGGCATGGCATTTTTCACATACGCTACAATTCATTCATCTCATCCTCCACCTTAACGGTGGTTCCAGAGGTTAAACAAAAAAAAAAAAAATAACTATGTACAATCATATTTTAGAATAAATTAATTAGATTTTACAACATAAAAATCACTATTTACACATAAAGTTTTAGATATAGGTATGCAATTACAGGATCATTATATTCAAGGTTATTATTTATTATATCTTACTTAATTGACAAGCAACTGTTAATTGATTTGGCTAATATAAATTATTTGCAATATATTTTTTTAGGTATGTTTATATTTAACATTCAGATGGATGAGTAACAGCTTGCTTTTCTTTGGTATAAATAGGCAAAAATGAACTAAAAGCAAGCAAAATGAAAGAAATTATTGCTAATTTAATGAAATCTCCTGGATAGTAATCTTTGACTGTTAAAACTTGTATAAAATATAATGATTTTGTTGCAGGAAGTGTAAATGGAATACTCACTAAACAGATTGTAGTTACCAATGAAACTAAATCTCTACCACATGTTACATTTAAGAATCTTGAAATAACTCACGACTTTAATTTCAGAATGATTGATTCTCATAACCTAAAAGATTTCCTGTCTGAAAGGCTTCTTGTAAGAAATATAAAAACTACAGAAAAAAAGATCATAAACAGTGAACTGACATTTAAGAATATCGTTATAAGTGGTGATGTATCTCTTTTTAATTACTAATATGAATTTAAATTTACATTCCAAAGAGATATTCTTTGAAAATTTATTTTATCAACATGGATGACAATCATTTTTGTCATTTTGGTACACTTTAATTAGCAAAGTAACTGCTAATACATATGATAGTTAATCTATAAAATGATTTTCTGGAGGTAAAAATTTATATGTCACCAAAAAACTTGCACGACTTCAAAATACAATATTTAGTTATAATTGAGGTTAAGAATAAAATAAATCACAGTTAAAACAATGATCTAGTGAATCATTGTGATCCACCGGGTTACTAAATGAATGGCACTTTTATTTAATCTGAGATGAGTTTTATGCAGGACTGAAACATGTCATAAAAACAACATTAAATTACAGTTTTACCTAATATTCCTAAAAGTTTGTTTTCTGGATTTTGCTAAATATTCACTTGCCAGAATAATCCTCTGTCATATCATTTAGCTACTTGTTTTCCAAGGACATTAATTTTTACATTTTATGTGATGCACTTGTGGCACTATGGGACAGACATAGGAAATATAGTCACATTGCTTTATAAATTCATTTGAAGACTGTATAACAGATTATGTTTATGTAGTGTTCATCACCTTCAAATTCAAACAATTGTTGGTGGTATCAGAAAAGTTCCTGGATTAGGTTTGAAAAATTTTATAAGCTTATTTTATTTAAAAATGGCCACATTATGTTTAAAATTTTCTTCTTGGGAATGTAAACAGCAATTCCAACACCCCTAAATTACTAGTAATGTTTCTTCCTGAAGTTGTACAATACTACCAACGGTTTCGCTTAGATCAACTGCATCAAAATAACAGCCTTTCAGCTTCAGTTTGACTGATGCAAAATCACAGGGACTATATCAGGAGACATATTTATTTTCATGTGCATGCATATAAGATATATGTAATATTATATATATATACACATGATATATTATATACATACCTATTTATATTATTAATTATATGTTTGCATATGCATGCAAAATAGATTTACTTCAGAAACAAAAAAACCCTTGTTAAAAAATTTGAATTCTTAGAACACTTTTGCCAATTATGTTCATGAACAGATTTTGACAAATAAGAGTTTCATTTTACTCGTTAACTAAAGTAATGGATGCAAACAAAAGGACAGATAAAGGAAGAATAGAAAAAGTAAAAGATTAAACATTTGGTGACAGAGGACTGGAAATACACAATGAAAATAAAAGGAAGGATAGTAACAGCAAAGGAAATCTTCATTAAGAAGAGGACATTACTATGTAATAAAAGTCTGAACTTAGATTTAAGGAAGTTAGCCAAATGTTATGTATGGAGGGTTTTGTTAAATGGAAGTGAAGCACGGTCGATGAGGAAGAGGAGAGAGACTGGATCAAGAAGGTGGACAAAGAGAGGAATGAAGTAATAAACAGGATTAAGGAAAAAAAAACACTTATTTGCAAAATACGCAAAGAAAAAGAAGCTAGTTAGGACATGCAGTTAGAAGATGTGCAATCTTGCCAACTGCATTCAAAGGATCTGTAAAAGGAGAAAGAAAGCAAGGAGGAAGAAAGACAAACTTTTAGATGAGATGAAGATGAAAACTACAAGGGGATGAAGGAGAAGGCTTCATTTTAGACAGAAATGGAAGGAGGCAGCAGTAGAATAAGGGACCTGCCTTACAGCAGAATACCAGAATACTTTCAGGCAGAATACCAGATGATGATGATGATATTAATAATATGGAAACTGTTTTCTATCAATAATGTATTTTTTTTAAGGAGGTCCTTCTGATCAAGTGACAGAAGATGAGCAAATTTCACACCAACATAATGCAGTCACAAGATTTCTTGGTAGGCCATATAACTGATTGCAACTATGCCACAAAGTTAATGGTCATTCAGTGACATTCATGATACTTAAAGAGTTCCTATATCTTTTCTCATATTCTCCGCTGTTTTACGGTAGATGTACATCCTAAATAGTCAATCATTCAATCAACTCTAAAATATTCCTGCCGCTGAAAAACCTACAATCAACCTGAAGAATCTTCAGCAAGCCAGGTGAAACATTTTGAGAGTTTTACTGGTTGATTTACTATAGTCACCAATTAATTTGTTGCTAGCATCTATTTAAATTTATCAGCCATCAGGGACTGATACTAACATGACATTATAAAATTGTACAGGCTAACTGAACACATACACAACATCATGATGTTCAGTCAATCAGTTAAGTGACTGCTTAGCGTACACAGGAATACTAATCTTCAATTTTCTGCAGAGGTTTGTCATTAAATATAGTATGAGAATTTTCTGACACATCTGTAGTAGATTCAGAAGATTCACAAAAATTGAGAATAATGAGCACCACTTGTGTTTAGACATACATCCAAAAAACTTAACCGAGACTTGCACAAATCTGTATTTTAAAATAAATTAAAAATAATAAAACCTCCAGCACTACTAACTGAAATGATAAGTATAACCTTAATGCTAATACTTCATCACACAAACTTCCTAGTGAGAAAATATCTTTCATATTTTATAAAAATATAATTATAAAGCTTCAGTCATGACTTGACATCACACATAATAAATACATAAAATTTATGAGAAACATTATTAATTCTTTCATTCATTCATTATTCAAATCATTATCAATATTATTCATTCTTTCAAATCACTTTAAGTCCATCTGTAGGTTCTGAATAACATTCATGATGCACTTCAAAAATGTAATATGCATAATCTACTAATTTTCTTCTAATTCTGATAATGTTTCACTTATGTTACTTTTTTTTTACATTTTGATAAAAATAAATAAACATAAAAACAGTAAAATATATCAAAAAAGAATGTATACCGATTAATTTATCTATGTACACAATTGTATATTTTATACATTTTTTCACAATGCAGTGTTTTTAACACTTTTCTGTAGAATAACCTAAATTGCATTTTTAGAAGCTTAATATTTATTATGAAATATAAAGACTAAACTTCTATAAATATATAAGTTTTAAAAAAATATATATGATGGTGTGTTTATAGAGAATAATTTTTTCTTTTTTTAATAAAAAACTGAACCGAATTTACTTCAAATGAATATATTTTAGTTACATTTTAAACTTTCATCAGCAATATTCATAGTCTTTACACAAAAGTAAAGGTTTTATTTACTACATTACATGAAAAATGATTGTAGTGGTACACAGTGTTTAGATTTTACAAAAAAAAGTTAGCATTTTTCACTGATCTAATATATATTTTATACTATAATAAAAACAGAAAATCTTTATTATTTGTTTATAGGTAAATCTATCTTTGGTTCTTTGAATAACATCCAGATTAATGATGCGATAGTAAAAAGCAATACTCTTTCAGTGAGGAAACATGAGTTGCACAATTATAAAAAATTTATAAACCCTTTACAATTTCAAGGCAAATTAGATATAAAATATCTGAATGAAGAAAGCTTTTTAAGTTCATACGATTCAAGTATTTTCTCTGATAAAGATTTAACAATCACTGGCAATATTGTAAGTATAAGACTACTTATATAATTCAATAAACATAAAGCACATATTCATAAACTACTTGTTCAAGTATATGTACATACTTGTTAATTTATCCATATATTCTCAAGTACAATACTATATTATATAATTTTATATAACAATAAATACTACACTACTGTTTTAAATTTAAAATTCAACCCAATTAAACATCAGTATTTCAGAAAAACAGGACAGACTTATAAGTTCCATTAAACACAACTAAATTGTAATGAACAAATGATTTTGTTAAATTCACTTTTCCTTTAAATTAAATTAATGAATGCTATTCACATACATAATAAATCCACTTTGTGAAAAAAAAACTACAGAACTAGGTAATTCTAAGAACACTTTCTGATTATTTTCACTAGTAGTTTACAACAAATAGAACTTCATGTTACTTATAAAATGTTATAAGTTCATTTGAATCTGAAAATATATCCCACCCATTACAAGTCCGTGTAACTATAGTCGGACTATTCACACATTTGTTTGTTACCATTAATTATTTATCATAATTATTGCTAAGAGCTAATTATATAAATATGTTAAAAAACAACAAAAATAATGACAAAATTAGTCACTTTTGGGCATCCTTGAAATTTCAAATTTGGTACCAAACTAATTGATAATTTGAAGACATCCAGAAAATTGAAAATTCCCCAAATGCCACATATGAATTAACACTTTAAATTACCTGAGTATAGATAATTAAGCATAACTTAGTCTTGGGGGGACCTGAGTATAGCCTGTTTAGAGTAATGCTGATGGATGACCAAAGCCCAAGGACAGCCTGTCCTACATTTAATTCTAGTACAACCAACATGTTTTGGTGAATCAGATACTTACAATGAATCTTTAATAAAAATCATTTTGAGTATCTGTTATCATGATCTGTTACATATTTTGGAAACTACGTAATTTTATTTTAACATGTCTTTCTTGCCTGCAAAAAGCTAGGATATGGCCATTTCATTCATAGCAGGTCACAATGCTGCCCACGAAGAGGGCTCCCTCTGCAGGAGCCCAAACAGGAAGGCCAAATGATAGGTTTAATTTGCTGCCACAACTAACAGGGCTCGCTGATGACATGCCGAAAGGCAATTCCAGCCACCCCTGGAAAACGATGAGGGAGGTTTAGTTGGTAGGGGATTGGAGCAACATTGTTTCATGGTCACCAAAGCTCCATGTCCAGTGCCCACTTAGCTTTATGCTAGATCAGGACGGCTAGCTTCCTGGCTTCAACACACACTGCGAAGACCCTGCAGAGTGTGTGTAAACGCACTCCTTCATCATTGTCCATAAAAAAAAAAAAAAAGTCGCAATGCTGTTATTGTGTGTTTATATTAATATTTCACTAAGATATCAACATATATGTTTATTATTTATTATTGAAAGAATTACTGCGTTTATTCTTTTTAGTAAGTTAGTTTTCTAAAATATTCATGTATTTTATTCCGGTAAAGTTTTGTTTACTTTATGGTTTACGTGTTATTGCTATTTTCTAATGCGAGTTGATGTTTTGATTTTTCCAGTTGCATTTAATTTATTTTTTAATATTTATTATTTGAACTAAGTAAACATTTTCTCAATATAAGTGAACATTATCGCGCATACAATCCAAAAACAACAAACAATAACAGCCGCTATAGATGAGATATCAACACCATTTGATGTCTTTTCCTATTTTTTCTGAGTCAATTGTAAAACTCATCAAATCCGAAATTAATAAATATGTTATATGTATAACAGATAAACTAAAAAGAAATAATAAACTGAAACCAAAGTTTTGGAGTAAATGCAAGACAATTTTTTCATCAGATTCAAGCAATTGTGATTTTTTTTGCTAAGTATAACAAAATTATGTGTTTTTTAGATTTCTAAACAACAGATTGTGATGATTCAAATCATTTAAAATTACTAATTTATGCTTATAATGAAGAGAGAAATAACTTTTTCAACATACCCTTAAAATAACAAGTAATGGGTAATGGATAATACATTAACGCTTAAGATTCAAAGTGATAAGTTTTACTGGTGATGGGGGAGTTTGGGAGGCTCAGAAGCAAAAGTAAAGTTAGATCTATGCTGTCAGGCAGTTTCAATCCACAATGTCTCCTGAACTATTTGTCCAACTGCAATAAAACAATAACCAAGTGAAAATTTGAAATTTTCTACAACTTTCAGTCATCACTTTTCACCATAAAGCTATTTCTTAAATATCAAAGTTTGGTTCAGACTGAAAATTTTACACCAGAAAATAACACGCTGGGTTGTTTGATTTATAATTCAGTCAAGTTGAAAGATTTGAGTAAATGTGTAAAATGTCACTTTAGTGCATAAGAAATAATCTTAAAATTAAATTTTTTTTAAATATTTACTTACTTTTGACGATAAACACCTGAGATATTATAAGTTTTGGGTAATTTAAAGTTTTTATGACAGGCAAGCTGTAGCAGATAATTAGATTGGGATATCTAACTTTTTAGCAGAATTTTAAGAGTTCATTTTTATTATTTAAACTGTCCTTTCTGATGACTTGCTTATATGTTGCACCATATCATAGTAATGAATACTTTGCTGTTGACAAAGACTGATTCTGTACTACTGGGAACAATTTATTCATCTAGATTACATTAACTCATGTTCAAAATGTTTTAAAAAAACTTTAATCACCTTAGAATTTACGTAATTAATTACAAAATGCCATCACAAGCAATAACAAAATATTCTGCTATAACAGAAATACCATATTTAAAAAATTAATTTAAAATTAATTTATTAAAGTAAGTCATTTATAAAAAGAAAAAAAATTCTAGTTCAAAAAATCAAAATGGGATTTAATTATTAAAATTGAATGATGAAATTTACAATAAAGAGAACAGCAAAGAATATCTTTTCATGAACATATTTGATAAGTGAATAATAATAGATTAATTAAAAAAGATTTTTGATCCTTACAACAGCAAAAAAGTTAAACCAAACTAGTTCATGGAAACTGAAAAATACCTAGAAGAATAAAATATTTTTGTCAATATTTTAGAAAAAGACTTATTAAAGAAAAAGGTTTATAACTTTGAATTAAAAAGAAACTGAAAGAAAGAAATCAAACGTTTAGAATGTCATGAAAGCCTGATAATTACAATGTCCAGAAATGCAGAGAGAATACTGAAATAAGGAATCTTAAATGCGATCCAAAGATGGCAATAATAATAATAAAAAGTATCATAACTTAAAATCTAATTCAAAAATTCAGAAAACAAAAAAATTTCAGATTCGGGGGCTTTTTGAAGACCTATTTATATTATAAGTATAAGGAGACCTACTGCGGAGGCCCTACTGAGGATCGGTCCCCCCTTCACGACGGGTGGGGGTTAAACTTTTTAAATAAGCGTCTGAGCGAAAAACCACAAGAGACCCTTTTTGTCGGGGATCAAAATAAACGAAGGGGCCCGTGGTCAGATTCCCCCTCTGATCAACAAGGGGGCTCTTGTACCGATTAAATATTTTATGCTTGCCCCCAGAGCACAAGGAAGCCTCGGAGCGAAAAATATCAAGAAAGCTTTTTGTAGGTGGTGCGTCGAAACCAACCAGAAAAATCAAAATCTTGAAATTTCCCCCCGGGTGTGTTTTATGTCCTCCTAAATTTTAACGAGACTAGAAGGAGTCATCTGAGCGAACCATCGCGGGTATACTTTTTGTAGAGCCCGTAGAACTGTATAAGATTCGAGAAAAAATAATTCGGACTCCGCCCCCCGTTGGGTCCAAAATTCCAAAAAACCTTTTTTTAACATTTTCGGCCGTCTTACCGCTCCACTGAAATTCTCCGGACGTATAATTCGATAATCCTTTATAGATTTGATCCGGAAGAGTGTGAGAAATTACATACAAAACGTTAGAAAATTGTAGGGGGTTGCGGACAACCCCAAAATAAAGTTTTATTATCTTCGAGAGCGTGCTAGCATTTTTTGGACATGCTTGCAACTTTTTCTACTTATCTGTGACCTATGGTTTTTATTGGTGCGTCCCCTTCAGATAACGTTGAAGTTTATTATAGGCTTTTACTCCGATCATGTGACCGGGAAAATTTTTAGATAGGGCTCTTTTTGGAATGCTGTGTATTTTTTTAAAGCCTACTCATAATATAGGATATAAGGAGACCATACAGCGCAAAATTGATTGGAATTCTTTTTGTTTAGTGTCCTTTGAAACTCTCGCAAACGGTTAAAAATTCGAGAACAGGCCCCCCTCTGATAGAGGGGTTAAACTTTTTAAATAAGCGAATGACCGAAAAAACACAACCGACCTTTTTTGTCGAGGATCAAAATAAACTATCGGGTTCGTGGTGTTTTCTCCTCCGACTAACTGACGGGACGTTGGATCCGAATGAATATTTTAACCCAGCCACCCGAGAACAATGAAGCCTTGGAGGAAAGAAGTCGAGAAACGAAACTTAGGGGCCATGGTAAGATACTCACTCCAAATAACTGAAAGGACTTTGGATCTGATTAAGTTTTTTTGAGACGGCCTCCTGAACAAAAGGAATTCTCAGAGCAAATAACTCCAAAAAAATTTTTTAATCCCCAAACGACGAATGTTTAGCAAAAAGAGAATCTAATCTTTGTGCTACCAAAACTCCGAAAAAACTAATCTCTGTTTTGCACGAGACTTCGGTATCCACTTTACCCGATAAGGAAGCCTCGGAACAAAAAAACACAAGGGCCCTTATAAAAGTCAATAGTAAGTAACGACATTCTACTGAAGTTTAAACAGTCGTCCCTGTTTACTATACGATTTTTATACTCAACAGTTGAAAAATCTCCAATAACGCTCATCACTAAACCTATATGTTAAGAAATTTCATGCATCCCTGACCTATTCGCCCGAAGTCGCAAGCGTATAGGATTAACCTCGAAGAGTGTGATAAACTCCATACAAGACGTGTGATAATTTTAAGGGGCCGGGTGGAACTATAGAAATGAAATTTCGTCTTCGAAAGCGTGCAAGCCTATTTTTGACATGCTACCAACTTTCTTTACTATTCTGTAACGTGTTTTTTTTTTTATGCTGTCACCACTTCAGAAAATTCTGAAGTGTATCATACGCTTTTAAACCGATCAAGTGATAGGTAAAACTTTAGATACAGGAGCTTTTTTTTTTTAGAAAATTATGTATTTTTTGAGGCCTACTCATAATATAAGGAGACCATGGAGTGCAAAGTTGATTGCAATTCTTTATGTTTAGTACCCTTTGAAATTTCAGAAACGTTATAAAAACTGGAAAACAGCCACCCTCAGAAAGGGTTCACCTTTTTAAATAAGCGTCGCAGCGAAGAAAACAAGAGATCTTTCTTGTTTGGAATCAAAGGAAACATAGTAGCTCATAGTCAGATCCTCCCTCCGACTAACCGCGGATCCGTGATCCGAATAAATTGTTTTGAGTTTTCCCCCAGAGCACAAGGAAAACTCCGATCTATTCACCCGACGTCGCGAGCGTCCGGCCGGCCTAGGACGCGAGTAATA